>LD367807.1:32208-90173 GCA_001465055.1 Ptychodera flava | reverse complement strand
CATTCCTACAAAGGGTGGTCACCAGGCTTTGCTGTTTACATCCAAGTGTCCCATTTTTTGAAGAAATTTTGAAGGTCTATGATTTCAACAAACAAAGCGAAATGCATTGATAGACAGATCCAAAGTGCAGCCCTAGTTGCTATGGTGAATTTGAGCGTGTTGATGGTTTCAGTAAGACGTGCCTACTCTTTGAACTTATAATAATTCTGACACTGCAACACTGCAGCTCCATCGGCTGAAATCATTGGTGTATTTTGCATTTTTATATTCCCAACATAAAATACAGTACAATTTTTCTTAACCCTTTGAGTGCTGTAAGTTTTCCCACCATATTTTCGTGCAACATTTTACCAATTTTTATGAATTTTTCTGTAATTTTTTGGATAATTTTGAACGAAATGGTCATCGCATTTTATCAGCTACATTTTCTCATCAAAATTTTGGCAAAAATCGTAAAATAATTGACTGGGATATATTTTTTAAAGGCAACAAAAATTTACTTTGGGGCTCAAAACGTTAATATACACCAAAATAATGTCAAAATGTCCAGTGTTCAACTTGCCAACATTGATGTTTTGTTTTGCGTATAACATCCAGTAATGTTGTCTTCAACCGAATTGTTGTTTGGACTGAAATTCATTTGACATCAATAACATTATTTACTGTACACAATAAGTTATGTTGGCAAAGCTAATCCTTTGCAGTGATATTTTAACACACTTTGGATAGGAAAAGAACATATTTAATGAAAATATCAAAAAGTTCCAGCTATTGTCCCATTCATTAAATTAATAATTGAATTTACTTTTTGCTTTAAATGAATGAACTTCAGTAAGACATCAGGGTTAATTATCATCAGCAATCACTTTTACTTCATGCTGTTGTGGACACACCGCTGAAAAAAAAAATTAAAAGTCAAGAAATTAATCAGAGTCACAACAAAAGTTGTTATGTGTATAAATATTCATGCTCAAGATCGCAATAATCATGGGAAATCAATTTATTTAGTGTTTAAGGGTTTTTCGTCACTATGTACCCGGTACTGGTGTAAGTTCTGACACAAAGAGAGTTGCCCTCAGTGCCCACTTAACTGTTTTCCTCTTAACTGTAATTTGTAAACAAATGATGTTTTTGCAAACTGAATAATGCCAGAATGTAAATGTTTTGGTTGCACAAATATTTCCCCATGAGAAATTCCAGTAGGTGTCATGTCTTGTCCCTTGCTCTGTGGAATAAATCTTTGAAGCCATAATTTGTAATTCACCCGTGGTTGAGAATTTTAATTGCATTGACAGACTGTCACCATGGTGACTTCTATGTATGTTGTAGGGTAATAGTTCTAAGCGGAGTAAACATAATTTACAGCTTCCTTATGTGAGCTAATTCAAATCACTTGTATGATGTATGGTACTTATAGGCTGCATTCAATATTGGCCTGTCTTTTGAGCCGATTGGTTAAACGGCACAATTGTGATTTAAAAGTTTTATAACTTCCCCTGAACCAGAAACAGGAAGAAAACACAAGCCGGATACAAATTTGAAATTGAATACCTATAGAGAAGAAGATGAAGATTGTCTAATTAGACCATAATATTGTGTATAGAAAGTGAAATAGAAAGAATAGCTTTAGTCGTAGAAACTCGTCAAAAGTAGAGACATCCTTGTTAATGTTTAAAAATAACTTTATTGTTTCCTGATATCAAGTTTTTATTATTCTGAGATACTTAATGATCATTTATGCATTTTTTGGATTCATTTTATGTGAATAGAACACTTTGTGAACAGTAATACACAGGCTAAAATCAAAACAGAAGTTCTGTTATCTGATAGACTTTTGATAATTTTGATTGACATTAATCCCATAGCAAAGTTTAAACCACACAACATGGACGTGTAAATTTGTACACACTATTAAACTGGACAGATGAAAGATTGATCGTTGTATTTGATCTTCATACACAAAGTGTAGTTGTATCACAGACCAGTATAATTTTCTTCTTATACATGCATGTTAACAACGAGCCATCTCTCTCTGTGGGCCATCCTAATCATTTTGTCCTTACTCACTTTACAGACAGTAAAATATTTAAGAATATCACATGAAATGTGAATTTTATAAGTTTTGTCAGCATCCTTAATACGGAATGTGTGAGTCATTGTGGAAATTCAAGTCAGGGAGTGGAAGTCATAAAGATTTTAGCCCACCTACAAACCATAAATCAATCGTGGTGAGCCATAGGTACCAATGCTGATGAATTCAAATCGCCCACACATGGATACGCCACACACATCGCATAGCTTGTAACGTGACTGCGTGCATGTTCACATGATATGCACTGTGCCTGGGTTTAATCACACTGCTCTGATATCATCATTAAAATACAGGTCAAAAAAATATGGGTCATATACACGTACATACCTACCTTCAGAGTTGAAGAAGACCTGTTAATACGGCTTGAACCCCTCATACTGCCTTTGGTTATACAGTGGACATGACAGATTTACAAGCTGTATTATATCAACAAGTTGAACTGTAGGCATTTCAGTATGATATCTGGAGGACAATATTTGAAGGAACTTCTTTTACAGATAGAACATAAGTATACAATGGAAAGACAATGACATCAAAATTTATGGCTAATTGAACTTTAATGAGCAGTTTTACAAAGTTATATGAGCTACATTTGTAAAGTAACAAAACTTTTTTCACAGATTTCTAAGTTAAATAGTGGTGAGGTTGAGACAATGTACTGACAGTTCTACGTGCATAGATGCAGAGACAAGCAAATCTGTGTACACAATGTGGTCGTCCAGCCCCTGAACCAGTAGCAGTGTAAATCCAGTGGTCCTATATCTTGTTCGCAAGCCCTACACATTGTGTATTATATAAATACAGACAGCTTTTACTGATCTGTCAGACATGCTGAATGACACTTTCAGTTATCTAAGCCTGGTCTTAGTGATGTTTGAGTTAAAAACACTTGGTTTTTGCTATTGAATGGGAAGAGGGTTGCAATGCCTATATATAGTCTGTCTTTTCCTATTACTTTTCCTTATTCAAACATTAATACAAACATACCAGAAACCTTTTACTTTTAGTCTAGAATCTACCAGCACATTTTCTGGCATTGTAACTTTGGTCCAGGATCTAGCCTTACATTTCCAGGCTTTGTTACATTTGTTGCTTTGAAGCAAAAACTACACCACTCTACACAGAGTAAGAGCAAAAAAAAACTAGTTACTGCGTTGTATAGGGACTGATCTTTCTCAAGCTATTACACCTTACCCTCCAAAATCAAGCTTTGTACGTACTATTTCTGGCTCCCAGGTGATTTATAAAGCATCTTGGAGTGCCACTGTATATTAAGTGTGTATCAAATGCTGAATTTGCTTCACATTTGCTTGACATCATTGCCAATGTCTGGGAAGAGGCAATATGTTTATCAACAAGAAAGACACAGAGCCACAAATGGGAAGACTCCCCCTTGCTTTAACCCTTTCACCCCCAGATCCCTGTATACAGGTCCAACTTTACCATAGAAAACAATGAATTTGGGACAAACCATGGTGGTGAAAGGGTTAAAGGGTCAGTAGCTGTAACTTTTGATGATTTTTCCAAAGTTTGCTTTTAAATGTCAACTACAGTTTCTTGTTCGACTCATGCAAAGCATGTAGAGATACACAGTATTCAGCTTGTCAACTCGACCTTTATATTTGTGGTAGTCTGCATTTTTATTGTTTACAGGTGAATTCTGACCCAGAGAAGAAAAGTGAATTTTACATGTATTCACGCGGTGTTGACAAGCTACTATAGTTGGTGTTTCAACATGCTTTTGGGAAAAGAAAAAGAACTTGCGATTGACATACAAATCAAAAAAGTGAAAAAAATCATCAAAAATTATTACAATTATAGTAATTGTAAGCCCTTGACATATAAAATGGCAATGGATGATCCAGACAGTTCACTGGAGGAAAGTCAGTTTACTTTGAATATCTTCCTCCGATGTACGGTAATGTCTTCTCATTGGTGGAATTTCACTAGCCTAGATTCTATAACGTGCGCTTGCCTCAGTACCTCCGGCGTACGGAGGCAAGCGTACGTTATAGAATCTAGGCTAGAATTTCACTGGTTCTAGTTTAATAGCATTAGAACTTGTATGAATTTTGTAAATTCTCAATCAGATTCAAACTCGCAACAATAGCTGACAATAGTCTGTCAACTGCAGTTTGCTCTGTTTTGGCATCAAAGTCAGATTTGAGCAACTCACTGCTGTGGCCCAGTGAGTGCCATGATAAGTACGCAAGCCACTGTCAAGTTCATTTCAGTCCAGCTGGGATGGTAAGTGCAGACTGGTCACCTTCTGAGGTTAAAATGCTTTTAATAGTCAAAACAAATATGGAAGTACTATTAAATTGTTTACAGTACACACTTATACCTTCCTGTCTCAATGACCGCGATGCTCTTCACAGAACTCTGAACTGCAGCTGGTTGAAGTACTTGAAGGTAATAAGCTAAAGATGCTGCAAGCATTGGTTATCAGATTCCTTTCATTATTGAAGACATATGTAGATACTTTTGGCCGCATAGGGCAAACAGGAAGTCACCTGAATTCAATTCCTTCAAGAATTTACATTGGAAGCAAGGACACTTTGTATGTGGAGACAGAGAAGTTAGTGACAGCTGTTGTCTTACTCTCACATGTCTGGAGCAAAACAGCAGCTCTGATTGGTTTCTTCCTGTCGGTTGGTTTACTGATTGGTTTCCAGCAGTCAGGTGACAGTCACATGTCAAGATGTGACAAGTTCCAATCTGGTGTATGAGACATTAAGTGGGCTACAGACGATACTGGGAGATGCAAATTGCTACTTTTATAGTTGTGAATGGAAGGTCAGATCTGATGTTCAGATTTGACAGTTTGCGTGAGAGGCAATAATGAAATCCAGGCATTATACGTGCATACTCTACTGATCCACAAACTTTGGTGTATGAAACACTGTATGGAGAAGTTAAAGGTCACATGCTGTCTGTGTTGTTAGGTAACATTCGGTGCACATGTTATTGAATGAACAAACCCATGGTATTGAATCATTACTGCAAAGAAAGTCAGAAAAGATGTCTTAATCCAAAACCAGAAGCCCTCCTGATTCTATTCCTGCTGAGGATTTTTATGACCATGTTGTTCTATGTGGCAAGTTGGATTTGTACATTGTTAAACTGCGATGGAAGGATCTGTTAAAGTGAAAGTGGATGCGAGCAGCATCAGATAAGCAACAGACTTCCAAAGAATGCTTCAGATGTATTATTAACAGATCTCACGATCACCAATTCACTGGTTTGTTTAGGTATTTCTTTATGTCACTACAGTCATACAAAAAATTAACCTATCTTTGTTCTTTAGGGGAACCTTAGGGGACTCAAGCTCTTTGTTTACCCCAGTATTTGTTTGCGTATGTTTTTTTGGTTGTTTGTTACATATGATTCATCCAATATGTATAATAAAGAAACAGTAAGGTGTTGTATATGTATTTCTGTTCATGGTTATTTGTCAATAAAGAGCTGTTTCATTATATCAAGTAAATCAACGTCATAAAATTTCTAAATGCAATCCCACTTATGCAATGAAGCTCGTCTTTATATGCGAGTGTATTAAGAAATTTTTATAAAATTTTGATGAATATGCTTGTAAAAGAAACAAACAAAAACACAGCTTTCACTAGGAAAGGAGTGACAAACAAACAAACATGATTGGATATACAACTCTTTATTGATTCTTTATTTAACTATTGTATATAACAAATAAATATATACAGACACATGCAAACAAACAAAAAGTCTGATCATGAGTCCTCTAGGCTAGCTGTAGAGGAAGTAGCCATACCACTTGGTGAATTGTGGGATGTATGGAACACAGCTGAAATACAGAATTAATTGAAAAATTCTTGTTTCTCCGTCTTATATACAAAAGGTCACATTTCTTGGCTCTGTCGTCCCTGATTAAACATTCCTTTATTCATCTCAAGCTTCCCTTGGCATGCTTTAGTTAAAATCATCAAATCAAGTATGCCAGCCAAAGACATAGTATTGCTAAATTATTACATGGGTATGGTCCTTTATTAGCTTCGCATGCGTGAAATATCTGCTTTATTTCTACTGAACCCAATATCAGTGTAAGAGTTTTCCCAAGGTCAGAAAATATGTAGATTAGTCATGTGACAGCTGATGGCCAATCAGCAAAGTGGGTTTATCTAGTCCTTGTGTCACCTGTTTAGCATGGATGAAATCTTAGAGTTGTAGATGACAATGTGTAATGTGTTGTATGAAAGCAGACTCTAAACAGATGGTGTTGTTGCACAGTTACTATCATATCAAAAGGCTAAACAGTCCACTTCCAATACCCACATGCACCATCTCCCATCCCTTGCCACAAGGTTCCTTGCCACAGTGGTTGGGTGGTTTTGTTATGAAACTCTCTATCGGAGGATATTAAGACCGGGCACCTGTACGGCACACAGTCCATGTAGCCGACAATGAGATGCAAATGATATGCGGTCAAGGTCTCCTCAACTAACTTTCAGCTGGTTCTTCACTTTCTACTATTTTTATATTATTTTTTACAAAGGCACAGACTTATTCTACCTGCAACTTAAAACTGATAGTGATTTTGTAGCTCATTCTTTACTATTTTTCATAGTTTTTGGTAGCCGGTAACAGACACTTCGTGTTCGTGTCGGCTACATGGACGATCTGCCACCTGTACATCAGGGTAGTAGACATGCTAACACTATAAGAGGTTTTGAGACCTGAACATTGTGTTGCACCCTTGAAGCAGTGCACTTGACTTCGCATTATTTCACAAGTTTGTCAGAATTTTGTCCTGTCACTGGACTTTTACAGGATGAGGACGATGGATTAAAAGCAAATGTCAACATACTAGTACACATTGTCACAGTTCACAACATGTCCTTGCGTTCATCTGTACGACACCAGTTCCTTCAATCAAATTCTTTTTTTACAAACTCTCATTAGCAGCTGTTCATCACTTGCCAAGTTGCCATATGCCCTGGTCAGCATCGTCCTAGAATTGACTGACTAGTAATGTAGTACGCACTGTAACTTCATTGCCATAAACTACTGGACTCTTTTTTCCACAGCAGCTGTCCGCATTTTCACTTGATTTTTGCGCTGCATCATGGAGTCGGATTAAGCCACTTGCTCACGAGATTGTCTGACTCACACGATGACAGGTGTCATTTTACAAAGTTCTTAAAATTTTCCTCAGTCATCGCGACATCATACAATGTCACATGCAGATAGTCAACTTGTCTTGATTGAATGTTAAAACTAATTCAGTGGCTTGTCAATTTACTAAACTGTACACTGTAAGTTATTACCAATTGACTATCCCAGGAGACACTTGTATGTTTCACTTGTATGATGTTTCAATGTCAAGATCAAGAACTGAAATGTTCAAACCTCATATTGGTACGACTGTTATATTTCTATTTCTCTGATTTGTACTGGATTTGTTGTACTCGGATGATTGTTGCTGATAATCTAAATAGATAATTAACAATATATATCCTTTACTGAATGATAAACACATGAAGATAAACAAAATTATGTAAAATCAACCAATCGGCCAATCAATTCATCAATCATTTGATCGAAGGTCATCAGAACGAGTGTACTGCATAAACACTTTTGCGTTGAGTATTTGTATAGATGTATAAGACTTGTTAGATTATGGACATCTCAGGTATGTAGACTTGCCTACCAACTTAATGCACAATTCTGTACATGTAATAGGGTCATGTCCAAAAGACAAGGAGCATGGATTTCGTATGCTTTCCATGCTTATCCACTACATACGTGTTCAAAAAATAAAGCAAGATTTTGCCCCAGCAGAGAAAAGTCACAATCATAGCAAAGTGATGTGCCAATATTAACAACTCATGGATACACATAATGGTACAGATATGATGTCATAGTAATTGTTTTAATTCTCTGTATTCATTTTGCAGAATGAAACTCAAGAATTTGATACTGTTTCAAAAGTAAGTATTTGATATAAAATTGACCCTCAGTCATATTGTCATTGTAACGATATTTGTTTATATTTTCAACATATGATCATTACATGTCAAATCCCCGTCACAGAGTTCTTTAGATATCATGATCGACATGACTTACGTCATGGTATATGCTGAGTTTTACCCTTTCACAACCATGGTTTGACCCAAACCCACCATTATCAATAGAGATTATAGACCTGGTTAAAGGGAATTGGGGAGAGCCGGTTAATATTGAGGGGCTTTAGCAGTTATCATGACATCAGTATTATTTTGCAATACAACTCCAGTGCTTTGTGTATTGTATTATCTGCATTGAACAGTCCACATCAGTACATGAAAATGAACACTCCTGTATAGCATCACAAAAGACGGATATTCTACAAGAAGGATGCAAACAAATTAAAAATATTCTAACTGCAAAGGAAGTCAGAATTTCCTGTATATGTTACTATTAATGTAAAAGAATAAGGCAAACCAGATTGAATGAATGATGGAGTCCAGTCTTAATTCAAGATTACAAACTTTGAATACAAAATGTGAAACACATGTTCACTAATGGATCAACTTTGAATCTGTTGAACCTTCAATATTATTTACAAGTTCCAACAGTTCCAGCTTCAAGGGAAAGGGATAAAAGAACCAAAACAATTCACTGTGCTGTGAGAGAATCTAAAGCTTAGTATGAGTTGCAGAACATGCGATTCATATTAGTAACGCTTTGCTAGCCTTGAGTTGTCAACTTGAATTGTGTAATCAAGTGAAAGAAAGTCAGCAAATGATTTCAACATACCAAACATGATTTTACAAGAAAATGGTCGCCGATAGCACTTATATCATTTCCAATGTGTTGTAACATAGCTTGGGGGCATATTGTTTGTTCTCATCAGAGCCAAACCATTTAGGCTTAGATCTCTATTAACTTTAATCTATAGCTTTGATCTTGTGCAGTATTTTATGGTTTACCTCTAAATGTAGTAGTTTCTTGTTGTGCTCCAAATGTCTAGAGCTCAACTCAATTTGACAATGGAGGCTCTACATGTATGTGAGTTCTCATCACTGTTACCATGACAACTATATAACTTAACAAATTCAGTTGAGACAGGAAAACATTTTGTAAAAAGTAACATTGTACATTCTACATAATACAGTGTATTGGTATTTGGAAGTTTTTTCATTTCAGTATACTCCATTGAGTAGAATATTGAAATGAATAGTTTTCCACATGGAATATGCCAGTATTAAGTATCAAATGTATAATATCTATCACCCAGTCAAATAATAGAACACAGTAGTAGTACTAGTAGTGCTTTCATTTGTTTTGATCGGATTCTTTCAAAACTGAAACACTTTTCATTTCAGATTCAGCATTGTGCATATGGATGCAACTCTGCAGTTGAACTGTACGTCACTGAGATCAAGGGTGAGTAGCCTGTATTTCTGTCCTGACCTATACAAACACAAGGTCTCAATCAGCGCCATTCTTGTCCAAGACCATCGTCTGTAACACCTTTGTTGTAGATTTTCCGCCTCTTTGGTAACAAGAAGTGTAGGGTGTACTGCATGCAAGGCTGACTCTATTGTCGTAAAGAGTTCAACATTTCATATGGGGCGATCATGTTTTTGTCTGCAACACTTTAACATTAAGTGCCATACACTTGCATACATTTTAACTGTCAGACCATGCAGTTTTTCCTTTCATCCGCGAAAAGGCCGACCATTTGCAGCAACTTTATATTTTAAAGTTTACTGCTGTAAATAGGTGTTGAGAATACCATTCTCTGCGACCAAAGGCAAGTTGGAAATTGTAAAATTTTGGCCGAGAACTGGTGACAGGAAAGGTTTGACTGAGTGAACGTGGAAAATGACAAGCTGTGTTCATGATATCTGAGTAGACAAACCAATGACTAAAAGATCATGAACCCAAATCAGCCAGGCGCAATTAAAAATTCTTTCTTCTCTCTGTACTCTCTATAAATGTGATGCACTCTCCCCAAGGCACTGGGACCTTGCTCTTTACTCACTATTTATTACAGATACTTCTGATTTTCTGTGATTAAATTCTCTCTTTGCGCTGTTTGTCGGTATTTTTTTTGCCATCAGGGAGGGTTTGACCTTTGTGACCTTTCTGCTCTTACTTCGTAATGACGAGATAATTCTCGCAGTGTTCTATGTCTTGGAATACTTCTGTGATGCCTTTCAGCTTACCATTTCAAAATTTATTGAGGAATCAAAATCTATAATCCAATGCTGGTATTAGAAACAAATTCATACACTAGTCAAATCACCAAATGTCATTTTTGTCAAGGCTCCAAAAATACTCAACTACATATCTTTATACTGTCACTGAGACAAACTAGAGGAGGGCAAAATGAGGAATCTACGTGATTAAGGTACAACTGTAGTCTGCACCTCAACTTTGACAGATTTAAACTTTTGCTTAAACTTTCTATTAAGAAGCTATAAACCATTCCCTTTCAAATGAAGAATAAAAGTTAAGGGACATCGCGCAAAATTAAGTACTGGAGAAACCAATAACCTAATAATATATTTACCGACACTTGAATTCAAAATAGTCACAAACCCTTTGTTAACTCTATGGGGAAAATTTAGTGTTTAACACTTTCACTGCGTAATTAATTTTTATACGTGCATTCCTGTGCGTAGTTTTCTATGGAATTATGGCCTTATAGATATTGATTTACATGAATGAGCTGTATCTTTGTAATTATAAGAGTATTCGGGACAATTTTTTCAGTGAGTATTGCAATATGACAGAGCATCATAAAAATGCACAAAAAGTCATGTGACACACCTAGAAGGTCACGTGGTCGTGGCGGCCATATTGGATTTACCCAAAACATTCAAAAAATGTTGTATTTTTTGTTATTTCTGTATATAAAAGTATTTTTTTTCAGCGTAACACTTTAAAAAGTACTACATACGTTTTATTTACTCAAATTCAGTAGGGGGAAACATACTCTAAAATATATTCCACATAAATGACGTTAATATGCATATTTATTACAAGTTCATCTTCGAACAACAGGTATCATCCGACATTCAAAAGAGAGCAATATTATATATAAGCTTATATACTGGTAGCAAGTCCGATGTGTAATTGTCATTGATAGATTGGTGTCGTACAACATCCACAGGATACCCCATCAACGTTTGTAACGTCGGTCACCGGCCCTTTGTCGCAATTTTCTCTCAGCACGCTCAGCTGGCCTACCTTTCTGTCTTGCTTGCAATCTCTGTCTTTGCTCAACTGGTTCGGGAACATGTTCAAGTTTGGTATTAGAGTTGTAATTTGAAATTTGACTTCCGCTATCTCCGTCGAGTTCAGTTTCACAATCAGTGACAATTCCACCATCACTGTCCAGAAAAACATGCTCAAGGGCTTAGTCGTTGTTAAACTGTGCCCGCGTCGCCATTTTTGAATACTCTCTGACAGAAAACAACAACCGATCACACGATCCTTACAAATCACGGCGAAGAAATGACCGAGTATGGCGGTAATTGTTTACAAATTTGGCGCGCATGCTCATTTAGGTTTGACCTCCACCTTGTACGCTACGCTAGGCTTGAGGAAATAGTCAACAAACATGATGTGGATCAGACAAAGCCAACGTATATCGAACGCATATAAACGCGTACGTTCTTGGCGCATTTACGCGCCTCCCGCAGTCTGGCCGTTGGCGCAGAATGCGCCCTCCTGTGGTGAAAGTGTTAATTTTCAAATGATAAGCTGGTAAAAACTAGAGTGAGTCTGGGAGCTTCAAAATGACTTGTAAGTGGTCAACCAAATAAGTACTGTAAAGGTTTGAGAGTCCAAATATCTGTGCCTTAGAAACATTCTACCGTAGTCAGTAATCAAATGCAATACAATTGGATCATACACATAGCCTCTTTGTATTAGAATACATCAAACAAAAATAAAAAAAATTAAACTTCAAAAGCTCTCAATTAATGAAGGAAATACAGTGTGAGTTGTTTTCAAATAATTGGTGAAATAGATTACTAGAAAGTCACACTGAACAAAGATCAAACATTTCAGGTCCAGAGGAATCTCACCATTGTGTTCCCAGACAAGTATTTAACATGCAACTTGAACTTAACACTTTATCCCACAGTATGTGTGATGTGTCCTTCAATATCAGACACACATGAAATTCATGGTCTTGTAGTGTAGACAGAGTGATCGGAAATTGTTAGAATGATACATGTTCTTGATATTGAATTACATGCCAAAGAGGAAATGAAGTCACATTGCCTGAAAATTAGATCCCAACATGTGTTGGGATCCAGGCCTAACTTAAAGGAATCATATCATTTTTTAAATTCATCAAAAATTAACAGCTATGTGTCAATGAACATCACAAAAACTCTAAATGTTATCAATGTAAATTGTTCGTAAGCAAAATTAAACTCCAATGGGAAAAGTTCTTGCCAATGTAAGCATACTTTTTATAGTCAATGGCATTGAACATTATCAACATATAGGCTTTAATGATGTTTATTTCTTGACACAATATTTTTGTTTAACGTAGCTTGCGGGTAACGCGAATATTCGTACTGCGCATCGTATCTGCGCACGCGTACGAACGTTCTTTCCGCGAGCGTTCTTTCCGGAAGTGGTCTTTTTGTCGCGATATAGCATACAATTACTTTGCGGTGCGACTGACTGGTGCGACTGTCAAATCTGGTTTGTCAAAACAGTTCACACCAAGATAGCAAACTGTGTAACAGGCCCGTTTTAAGTGTGACAAATGTGGGATTATTTGCAGTATTTAAGTGAACTAAACTTTATTTAATACCTATTAAAAAAGTTTCGAATATATCAAACTAAACAGGGATCTGTCGCTAGAGGGCGCTTCAGTGTAGCATTTTTTGTATTAAAATGCCCATATCTTAAAAAATTGTGCGGTGACCCCCATTTTTTTCGTTTGATTCGAAATCTATATATTGTTGGGCTTAATTTACGAGAGTTTAAAGAAAACGTAGATTTCAGATCATGACATTTGTAATGAAAATATCAAAATTTGGCCAAACTTTGCTCTTTTTATAAAAGCACTATTCATGGAAACGTTATATTTTCTGATATTTTCAAAAGTAGATCACAAAAATAATACATTACAATACAGGGACTTGTGTTGTATAAAATCTGTCAAATTGTTTTTACTATATTTCAGTTTTATTATCCAATAACACTAGTTAATCGAATAATACAATATTTTAACCAATTACAGCTAAATGTTTCCGCAGGACAACATAAAGGGCGCCATATCTCCAAAATTTGCATGGGGACCCCATCTTTTTTTCTTATTTTTTAACATTTCATCTCATCCCAGACATCTCCTGAAAGTTTCAGAAAAATCCTGATTAAAGTCACTGTTAGCCGCAATCTACCTTAAAAGAAGAAGTTGCTTCTTAACCAGAATAAAAACGTTTAAAAATACACAAAATGTAACAGCTTAGAGGGCATTGATGGTGAAAATGCAATGAAACGTCTTGCTGGCAGTGAATGTTGTTGAGTTACAATGTACATACATGTAATACATAAATATGAAACCTGCCTTTGAAAGCCAGTGACAAATTTTGGCAAGAGATTGATCAGATAAAATCAAAGACCCTAAGGTCTACGATTTAATCAACTGCTCGTTAGCAATATGTGTGTATTTATATTTCGTTTCCGGTCATCAATTAATTAAATTTCACTGTCAACATGCCATTGTTTATTCAGACAATAAACAATTGTCTTGCTTCCTTCCTGCCAAAGTTTTTTTTAGTAATCAACCCACTCTCTTAAACAATGAACCTAGTGCTTGCCAAATAAACAACCTATTGTGTCTCCTCCAAAGTAGAAAAGCTTCATTCATGAATGAAATAATTTTATCTTAGGTGTTATAATTACTGTAAACAGCCTCAGGGTGGAATAATTTCACATCCACTAAATTTGATTGTTCATTCTGACTTTAGCACCATTGCTATTTCTAATTATAAATACTTAAACACTGACTAATCGTCAATTATTTTAACTTAATTAACTTCAAAAATACACATTTTTGATTACGTGCAATATACAAATATTGAGGTTTAGCATTATTAAAAATCAGTGCAAAAGCGTAGATTTTTTTAATGTACTGACCAAAATGATATTTCTTTCATTTTTTTCTCCTTAGAGGAAATCAAAGTCTTTATTTAATAATTTAATGTCAGTATTATCCTGCAATATCGTCCTTGAGGTTCAAACCTACAGTAATCAGATTTGATTTGCTGTGCGCAGAACTACATGGACATTTTCAAATCTATACATTGAAGTTTTGCCAGGCAGATAGTACACTAAACTGGTGGTTAGTTTAGATCTATCAGCAAGTTAATATTATACACATGCCTCTTTTGGCCTAATGTCAGCTTTATGTAGAGGCCAATAATTTACAAGTCAGTGCTAGCTCTCTAAACTATTTTATAATCGTCTGAACACGTGACATCCTGGCCATAGTCTTGGGTGAATAACCTTCATAGTAAATTAGGCATGTACTTGTATGAAATCTTTGAATTCCTGTCAAAGATGTCGTATGTCTCTGGTACAGTGTGTGTTCTATCAGTATTTGGCATGCATGTTGCATATTTTTGAAGAGTCTGGTTTTGCCAAGGATTACAGAAGCACAAAAGTTATACAAATCATTGTCAATCCCATGTTTCACTTATGCTTTCCATAAATGATATTTTGTCCTTGTGTAGATCAATTTGCTGAATCAAACAGTTATCAAGATGCCAAACCATTCTCAATATTATGCAAATTCCTTGAATAGTTAATTCTGGATTTGTTTGTGAATTTTATTTCTGTGTTATTAGTTCCAGAGACCAGCTCTGGAACTGTTAGTTTTTGCTCACTTTCCTTCTTTCTTTCTTTTTCTTTCTTTCTTTCTTTCTTTCTTTCTTTCTTTCTTTCTTTCTTTCTTTCTTTCTCTATTTCCGGTATTACTATCATTGAACATGCTATACACAAATTTTACCTTAATTACCCAGAATGCATTGCAACACGCTTATGACGTCATCGCTCAGCTCGGACGGGTTTTACGGGCATTTCTTGTGTGTTTATTTATTTATTTTTTATTCTGCATTGCTCGACTATCATATTGCGTTCAGCTATTAATAATTCTAGCTTTCTTTCGCCTTGTTTTTTGTTGCTTTTTGATTTTATTTTTCTCTAAATACTCGCCGTACGTGGCTATACTGTTTCGCCCGAATGTAACAATGGCGGCACATAAAATGGCTTCGCTCGCATAGAGAGAGAAAATTAGGCTTTCCCTAAGTTTACAAGCGTGGCTGGGTACATCGTGTACATAGGCGAGGTGGGTGTGCTCGAAAACTAAGGTCAATGCAAAATTTGGATTCAAAATCGGCTGTTTTGGCGGAGAAACTGCGCGCCGTATTTCTGAGGAGCCACCAGCGGTTTTTCCTATATCAGTCTGCGAGGCCGTTTAACGCCGGTAACACACAGCCCTGTCACCGCATCGCAAGGGCATGCGTTGGCTGCACGTTAAAGCAGCTCAACTTTCCAAGATCAAACGGTCAGTATCTTGTGAAAACAGCGACATTGCAATGAAAATTGTTTTAGTCTGTGCTTTTAATCAAATGGAAATGCATGTGGCCTCGGTTTTCAATGTCAATGGCGCCGCCTAGGTCCGATGTTTCCTCTCGTCTGATCATCGTCGTAAACCAGGCGCCTCTTTACGGCAACAACTCAGCGCTACCCGTCAAGCGATTGATTTTTGCGTAGGTCAGCGGAGCGAAAATTATTGCTCTGGCTCGCGAGAATGTTGTCTGATCTACATTTCCGTGCGTTGTCGCCCCCGTATGTATCTGTTGCGTTTTTACCGTACATGTAGGCATTTGTAATCTGTGGACTGCCTTGCTTTTAGTTGTATATGGTGTTTACTGCTAGCAGCCCTAACTATGTACGTGCTTGAATATTAAAATCCAAAGCACTCTTTCATTCTGCACCTATCTTTGTCACACATTCTCTTGTTTCTTCCGCTGGTCTGGTCTCTGGAACTTCGCTTTTGCTTGCAAATGCTTTCTAGTTTATTCCCAGATGTTTGTTTGCTTGCAAAAACTGTGATTGATCTTTTCTCAGTGTAGTCAAGTTTCTCATCATCTCTTTAAAGTTACAATTTCAATTTGAATGTTTTGCTGTATGTTTCGCACAGAACTCTATGAGAGTAGAACAGTTCAAAGAAAAAAAAACAAACCATAATTCGACAATAATATATCTTGAAGTTTACTTCATTCATGATCAGCTACTGTTTCTTGGTGTGGTAGATGTTCGACCAATCACACTCTTTGCTAGCCAGACAGTTACTCATGTAGTGCTACATGTACCATACCTTAACTTTTCATTGATCAGACAGTAGATCCATCATTCTAATTTTTCATTCCCACACCAGTGCACCATCAATCTCTTCAATTGCTGTATTCTTTTTGAGTCGATCAAAAATTTCCAAAAACCTTCCTTCACTGGCAAAATCCCTGTGAATATCACACCAGCAAAATTTCTGGAATCAGAGGAAACGCCGTTGAGTCAGTACTGTACACACCAGTTTATTACACCTGTGTTCCTTCATTGCATCAACTCTTTGAGTTAATTTCTGAATTTCTGGAAATATTTCGAGAAATACCAATTAATGTAATATGTCAGATTCAGTAAATATTATATGTGAGATTTCCTTGTATCAGAAAGAACTTCCTTGAATCAGTGGTGTTTCAATCTACCTTAGAGGGCGCACTTGACACTGCAACTCTGTTCAATCATACATTAGTCCCTGCAATAATGGTGACAATAATCAGGTTCAGTCAGTACCTTTGTCTTTTAATTATCTGATTTGATATTTACCCAACAGATGATATTGGTGAGCCAAAGGCACCACGTCTGCAGGCTGACACACTAACCAATGTCAGTCTCGGATTACAATGGGACGGCACCAGTCATCCTGATGTGTTTTATCTTGTCCAATGGAAATACCAAGACATCCCAAGTGAATGGGCTTACTATCAAGGACACCAGGTACTTGCAATAGTTCATTGACCAATTCCATGATGCATGGCATGTTACTATAGAACACCATGGAAGGTTACACCCTCACCTATATTTTGTTGCCAATGGATACAGTATAAAATACACATGACATGTTTTGGCATTGCAAATTTGTGTCACTCTTGTATAACAAACCATTCTACAATATAAAATCAGTATGTTTTGTTGTTCTGGGTGTGTATACGATGATTGATACAGCCACAGCAGTGCATTGTGGGATAACCAGGAAAGGGTTTAGTATATGCATTCTGTGTATTCTGAGAAGCCATTGAATTTTAATACAGCATGTTTAAAGTCTTATTTGATCCCTTTACCTGTGTCCATCATGACATTAAAATCTACATGCACTTAGCAACAGATTCACAACTCTGTTGTACTGAAGCTTAATTTGTCTGTTTCCAACAAAACATAATGTATGATAATAGAAAGTTTTTACTAAATAGTTTACCTATTTTACTTTTGGTTTTAGCTTCTGAACGAGACAAGCATAATCATCGTAGACCTTCATCCGTATGTAACGTACTTGTTCAGAGTGATATGGGTAATCACATCAACAGACATGCTCACATCTCCATCAAGCTATCCAATCACAACACTGCGCTCTGGAGGTAAGTTTTTATGATGTGATATAAACCCTTTGAGTGCCAAAACCAATTTTGTAACTAACAAAAATACCCCTATAGTCAATAGTTTCAGATTTTTGCCAAAGTTTTGATAAAAAACTGTAGCCAATGAAATGTGATGTCCATTTGGTCCAAAATTATCAAAACAATTTCAGAAAAATTTATAAAAATTGGTGAAATGTTGCACTTAAAATTTGGGTGGGAAAAATTACAGCACTCTGAGGGTTAACCCAATGGACTTTCTTTGTCCAGAAATCAACTTTTCCTGTCACTTATTATTGTATAGACTTTTTTTCATTGTTTTACCTAATGATAAGAAGGACAAAATATTTGATTGTTATTTTTTGCTCGTTCTTCTTTACTAAGTTCCATCTAGCTCACCAACTATTACAGAACTTTACAGTCCAAGCCACAGCACTGTATACATAGAATGGGAACAGCCGGTCTTCATCAATGGACCGTTAACAAACTACCATCTTTCCCTGACTGAAGTCCTGGTTGAGAATCATACAGAGATTGTTAAGGATGTCATGCCGGATACTCTTTCGTACACATTCACATTGTTGAAAGCGGAGACGTTTTATGAAGTAAAAATCTCAGCCGGCAATATTGATGGACGAGGACCTGCTGCCATTGACAATGTGACAACTGAAGCCAAACCAGATGGTATGTTAAAGCTGTAATGTCTTCAGATTCTTTGTACAATCCACAGAGCATTGCATTCAACATCATATGTAATCCCAGGCAACACACAAGTGTAATCTGCAATGTTATCGTACACTGCATGCTGATGTAATGCACTTCATTATCTCTTATAACAACAAGGTGTAGGATACTCATCCACAATTTTACAAACAATTGTCGCAACATATGTATCTGGCCTGTAGAATTAAAGAAAAGGACTACCGGTACTCCTTTCTTCTGCTTAATATTATTGCTATTGTGAATTAGGTATTCAAGAAATTGCTCAACCATCCAGCAAGTGATACAGATCAGATAAACTGGAGTTTTCAAATTTCATTGTTAAGTCTGCCATTCTATGTTACATCCCTGAGGAAAAATTCAGATGGGTTTAAACTTCATTTACTCTGCAAGCTCCAAAATGACCCACCCATGAAGCAGACCGGCTTAAACTATTTTTAAAAACTTTTTCTAAGTTGAATTCTATCTTAGAATGAAAATGTGATTTTCTAGGGACATTCATTCCAACTATGACTGTTAGATTTTAGTTTGTAAAAACAATTATACTAGAGTCACAGCATAGCAGAAGAGTTTACAAAGTAAATGACCTTGGTCAGTTTACTGTTCTTGTCTCCAGCAAGGCCTGAAGTATGCTTCAAATATATTAATATTGTGCAGTGTATGAATAAAGCTGTGTAAATTTCCTTTTTCATTCAGTTCCAAGTTCTACTGCTGAATTTCTGTATTTGGCTGATGAGCAACTGCGCCGAGTAGTGCCATATGATCATCTTGCCCTGATGGCTGAGATAGAAACAGTAGACAGGTTTCCCTCAACTTTACAAGGTAGTGTATTTACCATACATAGTGCTCTATACCATTTACAATCTGTCTGTGCTTTAATTATGTCTTGGTTGAAATAGAAACACCCTATGATTATTGTTGCACTTGAAAACAAACCTTGCAATAATTTTACAAGTTTATGCATGAAAATATGCTGGAATTACACTTTAAAAATGTATACGTACTACTACTGGTTTGTAGACATGAAGATTTGTTACATGAGGGCGCCAAACTGCATCTGAGTTTGATACTGGAAGTAACGGAAAGACTGTCCTTCAAAGACATATTTTCTAATTTTACCAGTGGTACATGAATGTTGAAAATTTTTCAAAGAATTCTTGACTGTCAGTGCTTGAATTAAATTATGAATAATGATGATGAAAAGAAATAACAATTTTTGGACACGAAATTGCTTTATTCAACAGTTTCTGGTTTACGTCGATCTGACTGCAGTTTGCGCCTCAAAATTGAAACTTTTGCCCAAACTTTCCTTAATTATTATACTTTCACAATTGTCTTTTGAAATCATTAATAAAAATCAGGGGTCACAGAGCAAAATTAGGTACTCGACAAAAAAACAACCCAACATTTTTACCGATACTTGAGGTTCAAAATGGCCACTAATATTCTGTATGTGAACTCTATGGGGAAAATAAAATTTCTGATTTTCAAACTTTTACTCCATGATCTTTGAAATGAGACCCCACAAATGGTAGACTGAAAATGTATCGTAAAGGTTTGAGAGTCCAAATATCTGTCCATGAGGTGCATTCTACCTCAAAAGAATTTAATAAGGAATCCTGTATGGAATATGTGCGTTGATATCATAGAAATTAAAATATATGTGGATATAACAAAGTCCTTTGTATCTGATAAGCATGGTGCACTGTGAATTCCAGAGTCAGTATTTTCTAATTCAACTACTTGTAAAATAAGTCTCTCTCTAAAGCACCATGTTTTCTTTTTTGTTTTTCCATTTTCCAGGATTGGCAGTACACTATTGGAAAGATTTGTATTTCTTTTCTGACAGTGATGGTAACTTATTCAGAAAAACTGGTAATGTGTCGGATGGCGTCAATGATACAGACATAATTTTTGTCGGTGATGACATCATAACGTCCATATCGGTAGATTGGTTGTATGATAAAGTGTACTTCATCGCAAATGACACTGTAAGTCAGGTCTTTGAAAATTCCATGTGATACACTTTCTGGTATTTTTGTTCTTGCAGAAAAGGGGTATTTTTACTCTCAGAGTCATTTCGCAACTCCTTGTGTTCAGTGTCCTAATGTAGTCAGTGTTTGTGTTCCTGGCTGTTGATACGTGAATTTTAGTCTGAACAAAATTTTATTTGTCAATTACAACTTTGCACAGTGTACACAATTTGTCATATTCTGAATGATAATATTTTGTATGTAAAAATATGTTTTGAAGAACAGTATGCGAATGTAATTGCTTTATACAACAAACAATTGTGAAAATGTCATCAAAAGTGACAGTGATTATTGTCATTTTAAGTGGTGCAGTCTCGTCACTGTCATATGAAATAATGGGTTCTTTTGCAAAATTTAGAAACAAAAGGATTGTTTCATGGCATGACTATCAGAATCTGATATTTCATGATTTTGTGATTTGAGGAGACACACTGATATTGACAGTAGCTGTACTATTGCTCTGATCAGTATCAGTGTACCGCAGGGATTTCACAGGCCCAGATCTACTTGAAGTATGAGGTGTGTTACTATAGTTTGCAATGCTATATTACTTACTAGGTTTGGAGCGTGTTAAAACAAACTGAAACAAGCATGTTTGTTATTAAGGTAAGTCAACAAAAGAATGGGACAGAATTATATTTAAAGTAATGTATAGGAGTGAAAGTGTTTTATTTTTTTGTCATAGATCATACGATGTGATTTGTTTGGTGAAGATGCTGAAATTGTACTGCTGGAGTTGGATCCTTTGCCTGGCGATGTATTGGTTGATCCGTACAGTGGGTAAGAACAAACTTGTGACTTTATAATATTCCTTGAAGATTCGCAAACAATTCAAGTCAGTATTATGTAGTCGACATTAGTGTTATTCAGGTGAAACCATTGATCCAGCAAATTACTTGGTTAATCTTGCATACTTTTTTAATTTTGAAATAATATCAGTAGTATTCCTTGAATTTGATGAATTGCAACTTGATTAAACTTTAGAACACCCTGCTTGGATGTTATTCCCAACATGATGTCATAAAAGGTTACCAGGGGGTTAGGGTTCAAATGAGACGTTTAGATGACACATACCTCCCAAAAGAGGAAACAACATCAACATTTTTCATCTTGTGCTAGGGGGGCAAACTACATGATATATTGGAATGCATTGTGGGTAAAAAGTAGACTTCGCACCTCAAAAAGAGTTTGAAATAGTGCTCTTGCTCTCTGATAAATATGTTTAGGTTAAATGCCATCTTCATTAATTAATGCCATTTTCATGCCAAAAATTCCGATTTTTTGTTGAACTTGCAAAGCTTATGCATCTTTTCAGCTTTTCCTGCATTTCTTGTATAAAATTCCTGCATAACCTAAAACTTTACTTCAGCTTCTGTAGTCCTACATCTGTTTTACCAGTAGAAATCTGCCATATTGAAAATATATCGACCGTCTCAGACTTTTATGACTCACTTAGGTGGCAAAATCATATTTCTGGCACCAAGAATTCTGATGCAGAAATATTTATGTGTTTAATATGGTAATTTGCAGATTTCTCTACTGGACTCAAGTTGGACTTGGCCATGGCCTTTATCGTATGGATTTAGCAGATGTTGGTGAAGTTGAAAGTGACAGTACAGAACTGATCTTTACTCATGATGAGCTGTCAGCTATAACAGCTGACTATTCCGCATTTCGTATGTTCTTTGCCAACCAGTCGGCAGACACCTTGGTGTCTGTGTTTATCGACGGTGCTGATCTGCAAACGGTCCATGACAACCGTGCGGTGACATTATCTTTTGAAGATCTCACTGGCATTGTACAGTTAGATGACCTGTTTACATGGACTATTGGGAAAACTCAATTGTTTGTTGAAGAGTATCATCCTGATACTGGTCAATACTATGCTAATGATTGGGCATGGCACTATCTGGATTATTATACAATACA
Source organism: Ptychodera flava (assembly GCA_001465055.1). Lineage (NCBI taxonomy): Eukaryota > Metazoa > Hemichordata > Enteropneusta > Ptychoderidae > Ptychodera > Ptychodera flava. The sequence continues at coordinate 67,713 of LD367807.1, read as the reverse complement.
TGAGTTCAATGGCATGACGGTCAGTCACCCTACAGCTCAACCTTATCCAGTACCGTCTGCACCGATATCCAAACTACAGGCTCTCTTTACACAAAGTACAGCAATCGTCACCTGGAATAAACCTAAAAATCTGGATTTTATAGGTAGGATTTTCCAACTTTTTATATTTTCATAACATTTCCTTTCTTTTGTACTGTTAACCCCTTGACTACCAAGGCCAATGTATTCCTATATACCAGGCCCCTTATGTAAATATTGATAAAATCGTGGGTGTGGTCATTGCATGAACACTGCTTAGAGTAAAAATTAAGTAAGTACCAATAAACCATATATTTTCTGAATCAGCATGAAATTTCCCACCTTTTCATATATAAGTTTTGTATTTCCCGGTCACGTGACTGATCACATGACACATCATGTGACCAGAGTTGGCAAAGAATATGAATATTTGAAGCATCAGGACGTGTTTTGAATTGTTTTTTCCATAAAATGACGCAAATTTGAATACAGTTTCAATTTTCATGGCATTGTCTTTACATATATGTAATAATAACTACCCTTTGCTTTATTTATAGATGTACCTATTTAAGATTTTTCTAATAAAAGGCAGAATTGATGAACCACAAACATCAGCATCTGACGTGATTCTGTATTTGAAAATCAACACATTTTATATTTGTAAACACCTGCTTTATGTCTTCCTTGCAGAAACATGCATCTAAAATGGTTATGATTTATCAAAAATTAATTCAAAATATTTAAAAATACATTTTACGGAACAACATATCACATGACCAAACACATGACCAGTCATGTGACCAGTCATATTGATAATTTGGCTGCTATAAAATTTCACTGGCTTATAGTAAAAAATTGTATTTCCTCTAGTTTCATTCACGAATATTGCTGTTAATAGAACATATTTACATATAAATCATTTGTTTTCAATAAATAAACATTTCTTTTCATTAAAAAAACAAACCATAAACATCTTCGCAATCGTCCGTACTTCTGAAAACTCCGAAACTTTAAACAATCAGCTTGACACTTCAGTGATCAGCCTGACCTTTCACGGTCGAGGTCATGGGTCACGACATTTGCTTCCGGATTTTGGCCATACTCGGACGTACGGGGGCGCAATCACATTCAGGCCATATCGGAATACATCAATCGTAGTCGCGCTGCATGCCGACGCCAAAATTACGGGATTTTTAGAGACAAAAACGAAGCAAATACGCCTATTTAACTGTGCCGGATATTTCCGGCACTCAAGGTATATGGTAATTCAATATGGCGCCGGATATATCCGGCGCCATAGGTAGTCAAGGGGTTAATAGTAAATATCTCTGCCATTATATTATCGGTAAATGTATTTTTTTCATTTTAAAGGGAAAGGTGCTTGGAGACAATGGACTTATGATGTTGAGATCCTCAATCTGGAAACAGACAACTTCACAGTAGAGAGTAGCAGTACTAATACCAGTCATCTATCTGTAGAGTTAGATCCCAGTTCCATGTACGGTATCCGTGTCCGGTCACTGTCTCCTGGTGGAGTTGGTGCCTGGTCAAAACCAGCTTTCATTGGCAAAACACTGCAGCAAGGTAAACTTTCATGTAGTTAAGGCAGCATTGCATGTACACGTAACCACTACACATTTTCAGAGCAATAAATCTCTTCAAAGATTATATGAAAACCCCCTCACACTAAATATTTTCAAAGAGCAGAGAATCTCAACCACTTAAAGGATAAAGGCGTACATATTTGGGGTGAAAAACCTAAATTTTTGTTTTATAAATAAAATTCAAATTCTGAGGAATAGTACCATATGTCTTACAAAAAGTTGTATAATATGCTCTGGCCATACATATTAAGTCTTGTGAGATGTTTTATTCCTATCAAATCAAACTTAAAGTTCAACCTGCATAAAATTATTTTTCAGTCTAATTTACACTGATATTCCTTGAAACAAAAAGTTTTCAACCTATCGCTCAAACTTTCTTCAAGAAATTTTATACTATTTTCCTTCATAATCAAGAAAGAAACTCAAGGGTCAACTTGCACTACTTTGAATGAGAGAACGAAATTGATTTAAATTTACTGATATTCATAATTCAAAACAGCAGGCTCTGTTACCTGTGTGTTAATTCACTCTACAGATGTCCAACATGAATGTCAGAAGGAACACATTGCACAGGAATTTACTTTCCATCAACTAAGCTATGCATTAAATTGTGTTATTTTAATTTGTGTACTTTTGGCAGCTGACATCCATCCACAGATTCTAGCAGCGAAACAAAATGACATAGTACAGTTATCAATTGATGGAACCCAGGAAGATCTTCTGTTATCTGCTGAGGATGAAATCACAGGTAACGATAAATAAACGCATTAACTGATCAGATGTAAATATCTGACATGCACAGTTACCCACAGCTTGGCTTTGATCACATGATGTGTCACATGATGTGTAAAGCACCATTCATGTTAAAGAATGGTTGAGCCATGATAACTGTAACACAGGCTTGATATATAGCAGGATATACAAACACAATAGGGTGTGCAAAAAAAGCTGTATGAAGAAACCCGCTTGGTACTACAGATGATGTGTAACTCTACAACTTAGAACTAGATTGTCAATACAAATAACAAAGACATATCACATTAAACAAAGATTACAGGTGTCTTCTCTAATAAAAACTTTTCTTATCAGATAACTAAATTTCTTCAAATTCATCTTTATCTTGAAATTCTGATGCTGATACAGACATGGATTGGAATGATGACAGTGTGTATTGGGCCACTCAGGAAGGCAAGGTTCAGTTTGTTAATATGAGTGACGTGGAGCACAATGTGCAAACAGTATCTGACATTTCCGCAGCAGAAGCTATTGTTGTTGACTGGTTCACTGGAATGCTCTACTGGGCTGACAAGACACAAGTAAGTAATCTATTCTCACACAATTCTGTACTGGTATTGTCATCCACACATGTACAACACACCCCTATTTCACAGATGGAATATTCCCCCATCTATATGCAATTCCCCTATTCTAATGTTTTCAAAGACTCTGACAGAAATCCATACCTTCATTCTCTTCAGATCTTGCGTGCCACAGTACAAGAAGATGGCATGAGGTCAGTATCTGAAACTATCCAAGCAATACCAGCATCAGATCTGGCAATAGATTCTGTTGAAGCTTTCTTGTACTGGACAACATCTAGTAGTGTTGAATGTTCCAGATTAAATGGAGATGGCCGTTTTATCTATGATGAATTAGATGCTTTCACCGGGGAAGAAGTTGTTGGTTTGACCTTGGACTTTGATGAAAGCAAGCTTCGCTGGTTCATCCACTCATCAACTGGTTTGAAAGTGTTCCAAGCAGACTTGGCTTATGTCAGGTAAGCATTCATGTTTAGCGCCCTCTAGTGACAGTATTGTCAGTAACACCTGCTGGAGCTTGTGTTTATGCCATGCTGTTTAAAAACTGTTCTGTGTTATCAAATCACCATGACGATTGGTCATTTGCATTATCTCAGCATGGTATTTGTGTCGTTATAGGTCCATCAGTTGATTTAAAGCCTTGTTACAGCTGAGAGTATTGACTGAATTGGTACTACACAGTCTCAATCTTTTCCTTACAAAGTTTGAATTTTTAATGCAAAACCAAACCAAAACTATCTACATTGTTGGCTCTTGTTTGTGATATTAAAATGGCCCAATAATCGGGACCTCACCCTGTCATACATCTTCACCTTATCAACAAATGGACAGAATTACCTTTCACATTTCAACATGACTACACAAGCAGATAATGAGATATGAAATAGTCAAGAAACATTACTAGCTAGATTGATGGCATACTTCACCAGCAAGCCTACTGACGTTTATCTTTTGTGTATTCAGCAGACATTTGGTTTAGATAGTCTCTAATACCAATGTAGTTTTTGTAAACGAGAAAGTCTTTACACAATGCTAATTCTAGTAGGCGTCATTTTAAAGAACTACAGTTAGCAACCTGTTATTATAAATAGTGCTAACTGATTACAATCCACAAACAAGTTCCACCATCAGTCACACTTTGCAGGTCACAGTGGTGTTGACATTATCATCCGTATTCTCCAGCATATATACATCATATTGTATTTTTTGTATTTTTTTCAGTCTGGATCCTGCAACTACTGTGGAACAAACTTATTTTATCAACTCCTTTACTCGGTATGTATTTTGATTATCTTATTTTCTCTGAAGTTTATGATTAGATCAGAAGAAGTTATGTTTGATTATAAAAAACAGAGTATGAAATGGCCATGCTGTGTTTTTGTCTTATTATAGAATAATCAGTATTGTAGAGAAATGCGATGTATAAAGGTCATTTTATTCCTCACTAAATGATATCAACTTTTATCAAAGTCATCCAGAGAATAAAAATCTTACAGGTTTTTATAAAAACATTGAAACATGATGGTTCAAACTTAGAAATCACAAATGACAGGACTGCATTGTTACCTGTAGGCAACCAGCATTGCACTACTACAGTGAGAGGCTGTTCTGGCTAAATGCGGACCACAACATTGTTGTCAGTACCATCGGCAGTGACAGTCATGCCACCATGATGTCATCAACACCCATCAGTGCTTTGAGCATCATGCAGCCAGGTCTGCACCCAGTACCCGGTGAGTACTTGATTATTCGCATGATGGGATGTGTATCAAAACAGCTATGATACTATCATATGCCATCAATGTGCTCATTTCTGTAAGCCATATGTATAATGTCTTCAATGCAATTCTTATCAACAAATAATTTCCTGTTTGATAAATACGATAATTTAATGACCAGAGAGTAAAGTTGGGGCTTTAAAAATGACCAGATTAACTTGTGGTTCATGTTAGGTTGGGATATTTATGAAGTTTTATGACTTTGATCCTGTTAACTAATGTTTCAATCCCAGACTTTATGGAAAATTATGGTAAACTAATCACCATGATTGAAGAAAACTTAGCGATTAGTCACAATAATTGGATTTTTATATCAAATTCTTAAACTGCCCAATTAATAAACTGTTTTTGTCATTTCCAATTTCAGATAAATATGAGGGCATTCCAGTAGTTACACCCAATACCATAGAGGCAGAGTCCATCCAGGTGGTTGGAGTATGGGATAACTTCCAGATCCAGTGGTCGCCTAGCAATGAAGTCACATATGGGACAGTTTGGTATGAATATCTACTCAAATATGATGATACTCAACTTCTACAGGTAAGACCAACAGCCCAAGTGCTTTTATGTACAGGTGATTCCAATAACATTAACCTTTGCTCTTAATTATTACTTCTCATTTCTTCAACTTTTTGGTCGAGCCTGGTTGTACATTAAGGTAAAGGGCGACGAATTCGGACGCGCACGCGGTTTAGAACGTTTCTGCGCAGATTTAACTCCAGCCTGCCGCAAATGGGTTATTTTGTAGCGCATGTATTTAACATCACCTGTCATTGTTGAAATTGCGCTTTTACCTAATTTTTTGACCCAGTGTCTTAGAAATACATGTGACCTATAACCTTGTCATATTTTGACCCCCTAGGAAGCTGGTTTTTATTCAATATGAGCGAAAAATTAACATTTCTCTCCCATTTATATGGCGCAAATTACCCATTCACCTGGAGATATTGTAAAAAGTAGCATGGTGACACCCTTTTATTAAAAGTGTAAACTAAATGGTATTATGTCAGGAGTTTATTCACCAAGTTTGGTCAAAATGACACCATTCAAAGCGACAGGAAGAAAGTTCGAAAATTATGAAGTGATATAATTTTGATATCGTCATTTTGTAATCGATACTTATGTTAAAATTTCTTCACAAACATCATGAAAACTATACATTCGATAGATATGTATCTTAAGTCTAGGTATTTATTAAAATTAACTCATTTGATAAGCGTTTTATAATTGCTTTCTTTAGTTTAAGTGAATTATATCATTTTTATTTATTTCTAACGACGCCATTTTAACGTGCGTTTCCATGGAAACAAGCGTGGTGACCCCCGTTTTTTATTTCATTTTTGAACTTGCACAACTTCCAAGAATATTTGTGCAAAGTTTCAAGAAAATGACACCACAACTTAATTTTGACGTAATTCGTAGTACTTCACCTTAAATAAATCTTGAATGAAGGAGTTTGCCCATCATTCACAAAATTACAGATATTGTTTAAAATGTTTAAGGTTAATGTTATCAGCAAACCAAGTAAGTTTAGTCCTTTCACCCAATTTCCCTCTCTAAGGTCCAACTTTACCATAGAAAACAATGGGATTGATTCAAACCATGAAAGTACAAGGGTTAAATCCACTATAATGTGTCTTGATAATGTTCAACTTGCCATTATTTGCAGATTCTGACAGAGCCGTATCACAATGTGACTGATATCCCACCATACACTGAGATGGAAATTACTCTTGAAGCGTACACATACTGGGCTACATCAGAGTCTACCACTGTCAGCTTAAGATCACCAATGTCAGGTATGTAGTGATTGGTTGGTTAAAGTCAAAATGAATATCTTTTGGTCAGAAACTGGCCAATCCTAGGGTTTCTTAAATGCAACAACACTGTACACAAGCTGATGGCACATTCTACCTTACATGTAGTTCATTCTTTGTTTCTTCCTTTTGTTTTGCAGTACCAAGTGTTCCTCTGAATGCCAGAGCCTTCAGTAAACACGACATAGACATCTACACAAATCAGCTAAACATTAGTATGGACATCCGATGGGAGATGCCAGCAGTGATCAACGGTGTATTGTTGGGATACCATGTGTACATTGCAAGTGAAATTAACAACACCATCAGCTGGCAAAATGTGACACTAGGCAGTGACGTTACTCAGTACCATGTTGTAAACCTGGCAGAGAACAGTACCTACTACATATCGGTATGTTGTTGCTACCTGTAGATTCAGTTTGACTCTTCCAGCTCAGGTCTCAACACAGAAAGATTTCAAATGGATAGAAAGGAAAGAGGCATTAGATCTCTTGAGAGAGTGAAAGAAATGATGGATATACCATTCTGAAAAATATGTCAACACTTTCAGTTGATGCAATCAAACAACTTATCAAACTGTCATCATATTGTAACTGTATGCTTTTTTTCTGCTTCAATGGCAGTAATTTTATAATATTCGAAATGCTTCTTGTTGTAGATTGCGGCATATACAGAAGTTGGTGATGGTGCTACAACTGATACTATTGTCATAGAAACTGAAGGTAACTTTTCAAATAATCGGTTGATTGTGAAGAAATTTTCAGAAACAATGTCATAAAAAAAGTCATTTTTTTGTGCAAAATTTTGACAAATGTGTGATACAAGTAGGCTATAACATTGATTGCACATCATGCCACATGCCAGTCTTATTCAGGGGTTAACAAATTGATCAGTGTTTAGTGATTTGTCCTGACAAGGAGGTCCGGCAATCATGCAGTGTACATGTACTGGTAGTTTGCTAGCATATATTCTGTCATCTAAACGAATTGGTTAATCAGACCATAGCAACGCCAAGTACACTGGACTGATCAAAATATTCAATAGTCCAGGATGTGTGGCTGCTGGATTGCGTACCTCAGATGTCACGCCATCAAATGGTTCAGGCAATCAAGCAGTGAATTTGTCAGGCCCTGTGTTCCTATTGAGGATTTGATCTGTGCACTTGCTGTTTCACGAAACAGGAAGTCCAGTGAAGAAGAAGAGAGGTTTTATTACTTTCATCTACCTACTTTCCTTAACCTAGTTCAGAGAGAGAAAAAACATGACAAATGCTACAAACTGAACCTAACTTTTCCTGCAGTTGTGAACCCACCTCCCACGTTACTGGTACTTGGAAGTCAAGGAATTGAGGCCAAAGATCTGGATAACGGAGATTCCATGACTTTGATTGACAGTGGTAATCCATTGTTTGTGGGCTACATATCCCATGAATCTTTGCTGTATTGGGTTGATGGTCAAAGTGGGAAGATAAGGCAGAGCTCAACGGGTGAAGATATTGAGGTGAGATTGTAAGGAAGGTGAAGTGCGTTCTCCGTTTTGATGCTGTAATTGTAAATGTTTTGCATTTTACGATATAACACTGTCAATTTAACTAGTCTTACCAATGACATTGCAATATGGACAGAAGTCCTGTAACATGTACATGGAACACACTTGTTGACATCACATAAATTATACTGGCTTGACCATATTGTAAAGACCTGTAGACAATGCTGGCATGATTTCTTTCCCTATCCATTGTTTTGTTTTGTTTCAACTGTTTTGTTATCTTTTTGTTACTCAGTATTTTTTTACCTAGTATTAGTCTCGTATTTTATTGTAAAGTTGCGTGTCTGCTTTTGTGGATGCATTGTTTAATGTATTAAAATTAAAATTCACTTAATTGCAATGTTTTTGAAATGTTACAAAGGGTACACACTCTAATTATAAATATTTATATCAAATATGGTTGTGCAGACACATATATGATCACTTGTGCAATGGTGATGCTTTACCTCCACTAAATTCTACACAGCCACAGTAGCCTAGAAAGCTTGTCTCATTACAAAGACTTATAAAGAGTCTACATCGATAATACTAGTACTCACTTCATGAAGTCTAACTGGCAATACTGATCCTTACTTCACTGACTCTGCCTTTCTTGTTTCAGGTTGTTGTACCAGCATCAATTCCTGTCGGTTTTGCGGTCAATTGGATTGGTAGAGATCTGTACTGGACCGAGAATTCAAATGGCAGGGGCTACATCCAACGTTATGATCTCAACGCCCAGCATCAGATTCAGATTCGGTCAACTTTCAATGATGTCGGTCAAATTGTCATAGATCCATATCAAAGGTGAGTAGCAATGTTAATCCATAGCTGGGCTCACTGTGACCACGCACACCTGTGGTGATATCCCCTAAGTGTATACAGTATACAACTAATTATGTAATGTCAAGTTACAGAAGTGAAAGTTGGTGAAGCTAAAGGTCATCCACTAGAAAACAAAGCATATCAACAACAACTGATCCTTTGGATCAATTGGGATACTGGATAATGAAGAGGAAAGTAATGATGAAATACTATGTAGAATATATGCTCCCATGAAAACCCATGTTTTTGTGCATTTTCATGCATGTCAGTTCTAAAAATTATTTCTTCCTTTTTTAAGGTCCATAAATTCATCTAGTTGACATGAATCAACCTGGTATGAATTTTGGCTTTTATAAACTCCGTCAAGTGTTTTGGTTTACTGAAAAGAGGGGATGTAAATTTTGATTTGAAACTGACAAGTGTACCGTGTATATTTCTAACAGAAATGTATTCTCCTGTATTGATGTGTTTCTTTATCTGGTTTCAGTCGCTTGTTCTGGACTGAAGAGGTTGAAAACAACATAGAAATAATGACATCAGATTTGCAAGGGAAAGATAGTCATCCTTTATTCTCACCATCCTCAAGGAAGAGAAGAGATAATCCTGGTGATTGCAACTGTTCTTCTAATATGACTGTCGGTCAGGTGATAGCAATTGACCAATCAGATGCTGGTAATCCAATGCTCTATTTTGCTGATGCAAATGAGGGTCACCTGTGGAGGTCAGATACAGCTGCCTGTCATTGTCAAGCGTTATTTGATGCTAACAGTGTTGAAAAAGCAGGTAAGTTGTGAAGATTTTACAGCTCACAACACCCACTATGAGTAAAATATCACACTTTCCAGGGAAGCCAATGAGAAGTTTCAAAAGATGATGCTGGGCAGTGTAATCTGATGTCAAATTTTGATGAAGTATCTTGATCTGATTTGACATGTTTCTTCATAATATTAATTTGTTGTCCCATGATACTTGTCAACTTTTAAATGATATGATTTTTTTTGTCTTTGATATTGGTTTTAAGCAAATGTTTTATTCTAACCATATTATTGTTTCTAAACTTTGCCAGCTCAACTTTAAGTGTTTTTTATAACACATTTAGCGGTTAAAGGGACCAAAAGTTAAAGGAAATATGAATTCATATGACTTGAATGGTAATTTATCGCTGTTTTGGTAATTCACTCAGCAAAGCAAGATGTGATATATGCAATGAATGATATGTGATATTTTGATGTACAGGCTTGCCACCGGATTCTTTGACCGTAGATCATCGGTCTGTCTTCTGGACAAACAACTTGGAAGGAGTGTTAAACAGCATTGATAAGGAAGATGGAGGCAACTTCCAAACACAAAGCATAAATGATGTCAGTAGTGTGATTGCATACGGTGACAACCTTCAACCCATGCCAGGTAATTGATGTTCCACATGTATAAGTTTTAGAAAACTCCCAGACTTCACTTTACATATCCATTCAGTCTGATACTATCAACAAAGTGTGGTTGTTAATTTAAATTGAAAAAACAAAGATTTACTACACTGCAACTTGTTGTATGGATTTCACTGAATGGTTTCATACTGCTCGGTAAAAAAAGATTTTCACCAAGTATAACATGATGTTAGAACTGTTGATAGGTTTTGATTTGACAGTGTTAAAGAGACTGACAGTTGACCTCAAACCTATCAGTTTGAATTTCACATTTGAAGAGGTTGTTTCTGTTACTTTCCATAAAAATTTTGTTTACCTGATAGCAAATGCCATTTTCCAAGTGTTACTACAGTTTAATGTTTGTAATTTTTTCCCATATTCAGGCAAAGCTAATTTTTTGTACCAATAGTAAAGAATATAATTTATAATAGAAAATGATTACACTATAATTGAGCGTCCTGACACTCAATATATATGTAACTCAATGCATATTTACATTTATTGCCACTGAATAAGCTTTACCTTGATTAATTGTATTTATCTCTTTCTATACAGGTATTGAGTGTCTCGCTCCTGGACCCTACCATGAGACCATAGAAAACCCATCATCCACCAGTGATAGTCTTACCTTAAACCTGCAACCTGTCACTTGGCCCCCACAATGCAGTGGAATAAGCACAGCCCCAGTCACCTACACAGTGCATTATGGGATTTTGGCAGAAGACATAGGCCTTGTACAGACGTGTAACAAGAACTTTACATGCCAGGAAGTGGTGAGTAGCAATTTACTTGTAAACAGATTGTGGTGTGCATCTAGTATGTCAGTTAACTGTACAGAATAAAGGTTCAACTCCTGCAATGAAGAATTCTGCAGGGTTTTTCACATTAAAAGTCACAGGTTTTTGACGTGGCTTAGATAATTGTGTGCCATGTTTTTGTGAAAACATTGATCTTATAGTGTCAAGTATATTCCAGGTGTTCATATGAAACTGTTGAGGGTCAAAGATCAAATAAATCCTGAGATTAAAGCCTCATTATCCTCTGATACCAAAACTGACTGTATGATTGATTCCATGAGTTACAATGTGCAATAACCAGACTGTACATAATGTCATTCAGCAAGTTTACGTAGTTTTCTGTCAAAAATAGGTGGAATAAACCTATGGCCAAATGACCATGTCACCATTAGTCTTCTACTAGTGATGACATATCATTCTGTTGCTGGTATTTTTCTTTGCTGACAAAAAGAAAAATACTAGGGAATAATATGTAATTGCTCATGCAACAAATCACTATGCACATGTTGTGTGTAAAAGGCGTTAGAATCCATGAATTAAACCCAATTTCTGTTTGATATCTTTTTAGTCTTCCTTCAATGAGACAGTTGTACTTGAAGATCTAGAACCCTATACATGGTACCTGATTCAGGCATCGCTTAGTAACTTTTACACTCAAGGCTTGTCACCACTCAGTGATGTTGTCAATTTCAGGACTGACCCTGGAGGTAAGAGACAAAAAACATCCTGCTCTTTTCCAATTCTTTCAATGTAAAATGGAATTCTATGCCTTGCAGCTCTTGAAGTATTTCTCATAATAAATCAGTTTGTAATCGGAATACAGCTGTTTGTTTGTTTAATAGTCTAGCAGCCAAAACAGCAATGCATTATACTCATTGCAAACCTGGTGGAATTTTTTCCAAACACTATGGGGCAGACAAAGTCTTGTCTAATGTAACCAATAGAGGGCGCCAGTTGGATGTAATAAAGTGTTACACTGAACATTACACTGGTATATCAAATGTTATCTTTTAGATGTAGTACATATTTAGCAAATTCCTTTTTTTGTTACAAATTTTGTAGTTCCATCGCCAGTTGAAGGAGTGAATGTCAATATTAGAACATCGTACGTAGCCAACATAACATGGCTGCCACCGTCCGAGCCAAATGGTCCCCTGGATGAGATTCAATACAGAGTGGTCTACCGAACAGATGATCTGCCTGCGTCAGCTTGGTTTGATGTTGATGAGGATATCAGCATCTTTGGTGTTACAATTGATGGCTTCTTTCTGTATCTGACTAACCTGCTACCGGGAAAAACATACTATTTCAAAGTGAGTGCATGATTTCTTGAAGCGCCAGTTCTCAAAACTTTTTTTTCCAGTGACTTTGACACTGTGTTGAAGAGCCTGTTGTTCAACTTGTCAGCACTACCTGAATAAATATATTTATCAAGTCCAATGTTATTGTGTACAACTGAATTTTGGTTCTGACTGGAATTTATCTCTCAATAATACATTGCAAGTCCAGGCACAAAGCACTTGTCTCAAGTAGGGCTACAGTAGGTGTAAACCATACTGAAATATCAAGTCCAAGAAAAAGAACAAGTAAGGGATGATATATCAGTATATAATACGAAATACAATGCAAGATTCGAGGTACATGAATATTCCACATTGATTAAGGGTCATTAGCATAGAATTTTAATACTGAAACAATGCTCATTAATGTAATCTGCATATTTGAATATCATTATACCTTGCATCTTGCACTAATAGCAATACGAATACAGCTGTTGGAGTGCTTGGAAATAGTGAGAAATGTTCACAGACAAATATTGCAAACTTGTGTGAAATCTGTAGTGAAATGCACAAAATCAACTGAAATAATACAGTAAGTAAGTGAAAAGCTGGTAAAATTCTCATTGTTCACTATAAGACACTAGTGATGTTGAGATACAACAATTTGCTCGTGCCAGTGTGCCTAACTGTCTGACAGTCCCAGGCTTTTACAAAGAGCATACACTGACTCTACCAAGGACTGTTCTCAACAAATCCAGTCCTCAGTTTCTCTCTGTTTGCCCCAGTTAACATTTATAAATACCATACGAGTGTTCATACACATGATGTTCAATACAAGTATGTTCTGTTTTTTCTCTCAAAAGGTGAGAGCTTATCCTGGGGAAAGTGAGGAGTTCAGCGAAAGTGAAGAAGTTAGAAATACAACATTCCTTGAACCTGATGATGTTTTGTTAGTGGAGGAAACAAACACCACACTCAATGTATCCTGGACAGCTCCATATGACAACAGTGTCCTCAGGCATTCATTCAAATACCAAGAGGTAAACAATCCATGTGGAATAACAGGTCGCCCTCTATCAGTACATATTGGAATCTTTTGTTTATTACTCTTTCACTGCCATTTCCATGTTGACAAGTCCATCCACACTCACTGTTATAAACAAAACTCTGAATTCAGCTAATGAAAGTTAATGTTTCCGTGATTTACAAAGTGCACTTTGTAAATTTAGAGCATTTTTACCATTTTTGTTCTCATGCATGAACATTAAATGAAAATTTCTCATTTTGATAGCACATGTGTTTTTTGCAATTAATCTTTTTCAGCCTGGTGAAACAATTTGGAAAACACAGACTATCCCTGATGCTGAAAAGGCTGGCAATAACACTTATTACAACATGATTGGTGAGAATGTACCACTGAGACCCAACACTGCCTACAAAGTACGAGTTGATGTTGTCTATATCACACACAACATCTATGAATGGCCACCCAATAAAATCTTCCCAGAATTCACCACTCTACGTAAGTTCATCCAGCATTTGTTTTCCAAAACCTATTTTCATATTGGAATCTCAAAACTCATCAGCAGATTGTAGGATATGTTTCATCGCAAAGAATTCAATCCCTGGAACTTTCTTTTAAGCCTTCAGATTTTTTGTGCAAGTGTCCCTGTTTAAAAAATATTCTGGCCGAGTCTGGTGACTTCAGTGTGCATCTCTATCAAATGATTATTATTATAGTCTGTGTCAGAACTGTTGATAGAGCTTTTGTTTCAAATGTAAGTCATTGAGTGCCTTCACATCACAAAAACTTTGAAGGGAAAGGGAAAAACTCCCACTTTACATATTCTGGGTAAATTCTATACTTTTGTAATGATCTTATTTTCACTCCTTGATAATCACACTATGATTCTGAAAAAGCTGATAATCAAGAGACCATCAAAGTTGTAAAGATTATTTGTACCGAAAATGACGGGCACTACTAGAATTGTCATATCCTTGAAATATCAGTATAATGCCACCATACAGGGTTTCAGATTTTCTTCAGTCAATGTAATGGCTCTGGGTTCTATCATTGCATTAGTCTTTGATCTATACATGAAACGTAAGCTGTTGGACATCAAGCGCTTGTCATATAACCCTCTCTGCTGGTCATAAAAGAATAAATAAAATATTGTAAGGCAGTCAAAAGTTGGAATAGATATTTTTGTAATAAAGAGATATTTTTCTCGACATCTCAAACAGCGGGAGTTCCAGACATACCGGGCAAACCATACTTTGAAGAGATTCAGTCACAAGAAGAGATTTCAATTTGGCAAGTCAAGTGGAATGAACCCAATGACAATGGTGATGAGATCTACCAGTATGATTTACAGTATTCAAGGTAATGTGAGAGAGAGAGAGAGAGACTGGAGGGGGGGAGATAATGAAAGGGGAGAGAGAGGAGAGAGAAAAGAGCATGGGGAGAGAGAATTAGAGTCAAAATGGCAAATGGGCAGATAGACATGAAAAATGCAGATAGACAATCACAGAGAGAAACTGAGTGAAAAAGTCAGATGGATCGACAAAAACAAAATCAACAACAGATATGTAAACTCCCAATCAGCAGTAAAATGGGTGAAATTTCTTTTTCATTGAGTAAAAAATTTATAAAGGTTATCTTTAACCTCTTGCGTTAAATGTTGCAGAACTTTTGTGTAACATCCAAAACAGTAAAATTGTCACAATATATCACACTTTTAAGTTACTATTAGTGAGGTATTGTTTACAATAAACATGGTACACTGTGTTTACCCAGTATGTGGTAAAACCAATTGATGAACAAGGAAAATATCAATTTCATTCAAGACAGACAGGAAGACAATTTGTGTAATTCAAATTTAACATTTGTAAAACTGATACAAAAAATTAAAAAGAAATTTTCCTTTTGATTGTGTCAGGGTTATGGCCAAATACAACTGGAGTTCTGATGGTAATTGGACGACAGTGTACAATGAATCTAAGAATGAGTGGTCTGTATCAGGACTTGATACTGGTGTTTCCTACATCTTCCGTGTTTGTGCCATCAATGACATTGGTAGCAGTAATTATAGTCAGCACAGTCACATCTTTAATGTCACTAAACCTGGTAAGAAAACTCTCTAAGATTCTCAAACATTTTTAATGTTGCATGGTTTTTTAAACAATTTGTTTACAACATTTATTCATCATTTTTGTCAAACATCTCAAATTTCTGATATTTAAATTCCAAAAATTCACATAATTTTCGCTGTCATTTATTACATGCCTCGATGTGAATGAAAATCAGAGCACTGATTTGAAATAAGAAACATCCGGGGAGTTAGTGGGCTGGTGAACGATGTACTGACTGGTTTCCATAGTTCCCTTGTCCAGTGAAGCCCTTTGACGTTTTCAACGTCTAAGTAGACACTGAATGCTAGATGTAAAATATCCAAACACGCTCTGCTATTTTGACTTTTGTTAAAATCTGTTTGTTACTGGTCGATAATGGTAAAATTATTTGATAATGCCCTGCATGTAACAAAATGTCATATAGCATTAACTGTGAAGAGGCATGTAATAAAAATATTATTGCCTGAATAGATGGGTTTATGTGCCCTCGCAGCAGGAGACAATTTGCCCTCCTGTGTGTCGAATGACCTCAGTAATGAATTCTCATCATATAATTTTTCAAGTTCCACCGAAGGAAGACAATATAGACCTCATCATCATCATAGCAGTCACTGCAGCGGTTGGGTTGGCCCTCATTGTTGTCATCATAGTCTGCTGCTGTATAAGTAAGTATGAGTATTTATTATACATCTACCATCGAGAACAATAGAATTTAGCGTGCGCTAAAAAAGCCGTACGGAACTCGCGCCCGTTCCGTACGGCACGGTTTCAAGGCGCCCCATTCCCTGCGGCTGTATCTGCGCGTTCACTATAGAACGGTTTCAAGGGACCCCTTGGACGAGTGCCAGAACAAGTCTCGTGCGCGCTCTGTGCGTACGTGCGTAGTGCACACACTCCAAAACTTGCAGAAGCGCGTCCGAGGTGTAGCGTTCCACACTGGCGCGATAAAATCGGAAGAAAAATTGTTTACATTGCACGAAAACGGTCACTACTCCGACATTTTGATGCCCCAATCAGGAATATAAGATGTATAATAATAAGGTTATTACGAAAATACCGCAAAGGATGCACTCGGACATTGGCGCCTCGCATCGCCCTCCGCTTTGCGTCGGGCGATACGCTTCGCCAATGTCCTCGTGCATCCTTTGCGGTATTTTCGTAATAACCTCATAATATTCACAGTCAAATATACTGTATCCTATTCAACATTCATATTTACATGATTACAGAATGTTTGACCTCTCAATACAAGTGTTGATGAATCATTTTCAGATCGTGATTGAGATAGATAGTCGGTCAGATATATCATGCATGAAACAGGATTTGATATCATATGAAAATTACAATCATGTTCGTTGGATGTTTAATAGTTTATCCCAGCATATTCTGATGGCTGAAATATTCATGTGTTAAAAGGTGACATAACGGAATCTTCAATAGCTTACCAGTCAAAGTTTGGTTGTACAAAGTAACAGAAACAGGCAAAGAAAGCTCATTATGGGATTATGTAATTAAAAAAGTGTATTAAATTGATTCACAAACTGGATTTATATTTTGACCAATAAACTGAGGATTTCTTTTACTTGAAATAGCAATCCGACGGAATAACAAGGCACCAAAGACTGGAGAAGGAACAGTACATTTTGATGTTGATAGAGAACTGGCCACACTGAGAACTTTACCAAATTCTCTGGTCAGGGAAAGCAATGTCCTATATGGTGTTGGGTAAGCCAGTTTATTTTTTTGAATCAGATGTTCAAAGTGTGTTTTGTTTGTTCAAAATTAATGTTTAAACTTTGTCAATTTCTTATTGTACAGCATGGCCTATCAAATATACCAGCGTGTTATGTGTTGGTCTACTGCAAAGTAAAGAAGTGCAGAATGTACCACTTCAATACCGTTTGCTTTCCAAAGTTTGTCAAATTGTTGTGGACTTTTTCTGGTGTTTTATCATGATCATCAAAGATTATTATCGAAAAATCTAAATTCTCTGTGACAAGTTTACTTGCAATTTTTGTGGAAACAATCTTAATATAACGCTACAGGTCCATCTTATTGTAAGTCTGAGTCACTGGACATAACACATCTTCAAGTTACATTTTCAAGTTGAGCATAGGCTTTCCAACATGACTTTTGGTAGTAGACACATGAAACACTTCTTTAAAAACGGAACAAAATTAATGGAAAATACAACTAAATTATAGCTGTTGGAGCTGTTAGTGTTGAATTTTCATTTCTGTCTTTTGTAGAAACCTACCACCTGGTGATATTGACCTACCTCTGTTCCCGAGGGAAAAATTGAAACTGGTGACATTCCTTGGAAGTGGTGCCTTTGGTGAGGTATATGAAGGAGTTGCCATGGATATTGTAGGAGACAATGCCGGAGAAACAAAAGTGGCTGTTAAGGTAGAGTTTACTTACTATTGAGAGTTTTGACATCCGTCGTTACCATTCTCACATGTGGCTGTTCAGTGGTCTGAACATGTTGATGAAACCTATAGGATTTGAATACAGGTCAGGAGTTCAAAGGTGAAAGGTGCCTAACATTTCAATGAAGTCTGTGCCATGTGCTCATGAGTATTTATGGAGCCATAAACAGTTTTATTAGAATTATGAAAAATGAAAAAAATGTGATTGAATTATAAATGTCTTCAGCAAGTGTAAACTGAATTTAAAGTGAAGACTGCATGAACTTTGAAGTTTGCACTCTGATTTGCTCTTTACAATTGCACATTAATATCAAAAGATAAAATGTGAACAATGGATAATTGTTTACTTTTCAGACACTTAGAAAAGGAGCTACAGATCAAGAAAAAGAAGAGTTCTTGAAAGAGGCACAATTAATGAGGTATGTGAAAACAAAAGTACAAGGGGCATGATTCTAATTCCATTCTTACATGTTACTTTAGTGAAACAATACACACCAGTATTTCTGCATCATCTCAGTATAAGATACTTTAATTTAAGAAAATTTGAATCCATATTTCTGTACCAAATAATGATACACCAGCATGTCAAGCTGAAAACATGCTTTTGTAGTACTCTTTTACTCGATTGGTCACTGTGTGTCTGCATGTCTATGTGCTTGTCTGTCCACATGTCTGTGAAAATAGTTTCTCAACGACTACTCATCAGATTCAACTGAAATTTGTTGTACAGGTCACAGGTGTGGTTACCAATATGACAAATAGAAAAGACATTGATTGGGCAAGCTTACATAATTAGTTTCTTAACAATTTAATTTGTCTTTCATCTTGTATTTTCAGTAATTTCAAACATCCACACATTCTCCAACTTCTGGGCGTATGTCTGGACAACGACCCACAGTTCATTATTTTGGAGTTGATGGAAGCCGGTGATTTGCTGTCGTATCTCAGATCATGTCGTCCTACAGCAGCATCACCAGCCACACTTGGATGCCTTGATTTAATTGAAATTTCCATTGATGTTTGCAAAGGCTGTACTTATCTTGAAGAAATGCATTTTGTTCACAGGTAGGACAACATGCCATTTTTTTAGAAAAGAGTTTAAAAAGTGCAGTTTGGAAAATATAATGTCCAATTTTATTTTGAAATGAATCTCAATATTGATTAAATAACAATATACTGTTCTTCTTTAAAGAGGCACTCCCACTTGGTAACATTTTTAAAACACATGTTTTTAATGCCAACGGTCGATATTTGACATGGCGACTGCGCGCGGATCGCGAGATATCGATAAAAACATGTCCTCAAAAAAGTTAAAGTTTGAATTCCAGTGGCCCACCTGAATTCAGCTTCCGAACATAGAACGTTCAGCACTGGGGCCGTTGTCAACTAAGCTATGGAGTACGAGTCTACGCTGACGCTGCTGTATGCCACAGCAGTACCACTCGCGTCGGTGAGCGGTCATGTCCTATGGGAGAAAGCCGAGTTCTACTGACTCGGCAAATAAAAAACGAAAAACAAAGTTTGCTGATTCCACCAGAATTCGCATAGGTGACTAGCAACGATTGGTGCGGTTGATACATAGTATGCATAGTGGCTGCCGCGTGGTATGCGCGCATACCACATGCGGCGGCCGCTATGTATCGAACCACATGTAACTGTGTGGCAGACGACAAAATGTAGTCATCAGAGGCAACTAATATTTTACACGTGAAAACTGATATCTATGAGGTATTGTTTAAAAATTTAATACAACTGATTGAGAATAATGAAAATGACAGAAACTAAGGAGAAGTTTTAAAAAAGAATTTCCAAAGGTAAAGGCATCGATAATGATGTATATAAAGTCACCGCAGTAGGAGGTAAATTAATTGCGTCATTCGAACGTTTTTGGACTCCTAAGAATATCGTCAATCAGCACAACAACACACTTTCGTGGGATTTCGGTCATAACCAGAAACGATCGTAAAACTTCGGGATATGAAAAATACGCTCGGGAAATGACATGTTTTTATCGATATCTCGCGATCCGCGCGGAGTCGCCACGTCAAATATCGACCGTTGGCATTAAAAAATGTGTTTTAAAAATGTTACCAAGTGGGAGTGCCTCTTTAAGATCATGTAAAGTGATAACCATGTAACTCATATCTTTCACATTATGATTTTTTTGAACAGAGACTTAGCTGCCAGGAATTGTCTAGTCTCTCATAGAGATCCTCGATTCCGCAGTGTAAAGATTGGAGATTTTGGTCTTGCCAGAGATATTTACAAAAATGATTACTACAGAAAAGAAGGTGAAGGGCTTTTACCAGTACGATGGATGTCACCTGAAAGTCTGGTAGATGGTGTCTTTACAATTCAGTCAGACTTATGGTAAGTATACCTTGTACCCATATGGTAGTACGCATCTGCTTTTTCCCACACTTTGCTATTAAGGAAACTAAACTGTTTATATTAAAAAACTGATGGAAGGAATTAGACTGTCAATTCACAGGAAAAACAAAGCTGTGAAAACTAAACTTTCAGTACTAGTTTTGAATGAGTCTCCAAAACTCTGTCATCAACAAGAAAAAGTTAACAAGAAACAAGAAAAAGTACAATGTGACTTCAATTGGCTGTATCATTTCAAAAAATGAAGGAAATTTCATGATGTGTTAAAAGGTACGCCTGTGAATATTGAACATTCAACTCTCCAAATAAATTCTTTTGGTAACTTATACTTGTGGGCAGTCTACCTTGTATAAGATTTCTCTCTTCAAAAATACATAAATACTAAATTAGATGTCATTTCAATAAAGGTGCTGCAAAGACAAGATTTTGATTAGTACTTCTTTGCATTCATTTCTTGATCTCGTCCCGTTTTTCCTCACTCTAGGTCATTTGGTGTGTTGCTGTGGGAAATAATGACCCTAGGTCAACAGCCATACCCAGCTAGAACTAACGTGGAGGTATTACATTTTGTAACCACTGGTGGCAGACTTAGTCGACCGGACAACTGCCCTGATGATGTGTGAGTATACTGTGCTGTAAAAAATATTAAACTATTGAAGCTACCACATACAAAAACAAAAGGATGTGATGCTGTAAAATTTAGAGGGCAGGAGATTCTTACAAATTATAATTGATTTTTATGGCATCAAACATATAAAAGCATATGCTATAAAAACAAAAGCACAACATGCAGAAAAAAACAAAAGCTTACCATACTATCAACCATTTAGGGCGCAAGTTTCTGACCTACCGTATAGTTTACTTCTCAAATACAACTACAGCAATTGTTTTCCCATTAGGACTTACAATTATCATGGTACAATTTTTGGAAGAAGATTGTGTATTAATTACAATGTTGGCGTATGACCATTAATGGTGCTGGTAAACTTGCCCATCATCAAAAATCTATTTCACTGATAAATTTATTTTAAAAACGTGTTACTTGCTTGGACAACTACCTCAACAAACTGTAGAGGAGGCTTTCCTATTGAGGGTAGAGGTCATAAGTGTATTGTGTTTAAAGCTTTATATTATCAATAATCATTTTATAACTTTGTCAATACCAGTGAAATTTGTGACGTCATCCCCACTCCCCCCCCCACCCTCCGATTATTACTGATATTGTTGTATCTGATTATCCAGCATTGTGGCGTAACATGTTTTCTACATCTACAAATTCATTGGCATTGCCAAAACTATATACCCCAATAATATATCAGAATTACTTATTGCTTAAATATTTCTGATGTATTCATGTAATTGTTAAAATAAACTAGTACAGCTATTGCTGTTTATTTTTGTACATTTCCATCTGACATATTATTGTAAATTTTAATCCCATCCAGACATCAACTCATGTTGAAATGTTGGCATAATGATCCAGAGGGAAGACCTACATTCCGGTATTTGCTGCAGAAGCTAGAAACATACAAAAGAAAATCCTTAACCATGGATGGGATAGACAACATGGCATTTGATGGTAAGACAGTAGTTCTTGTCACAAACAGATATGGAACTCAGTCACATGTATTTGATGTAGCACAATTGGTATTCATCTGGGGGTCATGCATAGACCATAAGGTGCATTTGTAAAATCTATTTCTCCTAATATGTCTCCTAGTCTCATGTAGATTCATGCAAATTTTCAGTAACCCAGTACCCTCATGAAAGACTCAGTCAACTATTCTGCTTGTTAAACATGTGGTTTGTATTGTCAAATATACATATATTGCTATATTGTTTGATGCAATGAAAGATTAATATAATAATATCCGCGGTTTCAATAGCAATTCTGGTTCTGTAAAAGTTGTTGAAACTTGCTGACACAGTCAGCAAATCATTGATTATATTTTAGAAAACTTATTTTCAGATCATTTTCCTCAAAAAGAGGCAACTTTTGTCAACAGACACCTCGCTTGATTTCCTCTTTGAAGCGTATGGGAGTGTCCAGGATTTGACCTGTGTAACTAGCCAATATTTTCATTAATCATTCCGGTTTATTACTGGTGATGACATTTATGAGTTTGTTTGTGCCTATACTGAAGTCTTGTACAGTCTCATTGTTGTACTTAGCAGGCAGTTGCTTTCGCTATTCAAAAACAATAAAAAATTATCATGCTACAATGATAAAAGAATATTATCAGAGGGTTATACAGCATCACTGTAAGTCTGAGTGATATGTAAAAGTTGCAGTTACTTGCTTAAAGGTATGCAGTCCCCTGTAATCTAAACATGCCCATATATGGTCAAAGGGGCGTTCCATGGTATTCAAAATGTCCATGTGAGGGCGCTTTTTTAAAAAGCGGCCACCCGCTTCAAATCTGTGATTGGTTAGATTTTCTCTTTCCATGGTAACTGTGGCAAAATTGGAACAGGTGGCAGTATACCTTTAATTCTTCAGATGTATATGATCAATGAATTTCTTCCAAAATTTATTCCAGGACCAGTGAATTACTCCAAAATAAGACAGCAAGCAGAGACATCAGTTGAAGACGAAGAAGGATACTTGGAACCGGTGGACAGTAAGCAAAGCCTCAAAAGTCGAGGTAGTTATCGGACAGAGCTTCTGTCAGAGAGCAGTGGAATTGGGTCAGGTTCCTCTCTGAAACCACCCACACCAAAACCAAGTCCACTTCTTGGGAAGAAATTCCCAGGAGCCAGTGGACACGACACCTCTCAGGGAAGCCCACGGCTAGACGGAAGGAGAAGTGGCAAATTTTCAGCACTGGAGAACCCTGCGTTCGACAGGGAACGCTCCACCCATAATCCGCGGTACGCCATGGATGTGAGTGTGACTCCCAGAAGCACGCCTCTGGCAACACCAAGGTCAACTCCAACATCGAGTCGAAAAGTCTTATACCATGACAACAAGGCATTTCTTCCGGATGATGATGATGTTCTGGAAAACTCCAAAGACAGTATGAAAAGTTCACTTAGCAAAGCCACCGGCAAGAACCTGGTTGGCAGGAAAGACTCGGGTAGCAAACCAAGTTCATTTAGCAAAGCCACAGGTGCTAGCCTGTTTGGTGGGAAGGGAGTCGGCAGGCAGAGCTCTCTGACAAAGTCATCAACACCGAACACAAACAGTCAGCCTAACTCTGTCAGCAAAGCAACAGGTAGGGGTATGCAGCCAAGTTCACTGAGCAAGGCCACGGGAAAGAATGCCCAGCCAAACTCACTTAGCAAAGCCACGGCAGGAAGTGCTGCAGATACATCCAGCCAGCATGGCTCTGTGAGCAAAGGCACAGGTGCAGGCTTCACAGCCAACAATGTATCAAATCCTTCCAGTAAGAGACATCCGAATCCATTCAGAAAGGACAACCTGGCTGAAGATAGTAAAGAGTCTGGTGCATCAGGAGGAGCCAGACCTTATGAAAATGTCGGGAAAGGTGGATCGACGAGACGAAAAGATAAAGATCCCAAATATGAAAATGTGAATTCGAAGAAAAGTAACCCACCAAAAGAACAGATAGTTGCTAGGATTTGAAGAGGCTGCACATGGGGTCTTCTTGTATTACAAGACAACCAGAGTGAACACAGATATTTGCTGATGGATGAGCAACTCTATGCAATATGTGGTGGTCCATGGATCACTATCGGTGCAAGTCTAGTGGTCCTGCAGTTAGAGTCTGGTAGTTCTGCAGACTTTCATACACTTAAAGTTCATTGGTCAGTTTCACTAGAAAGATTGCAAATTATGGCTCATGTGAGCCAAAAACTTAGGGGCTAGAGTTCATATCACTTGATTTGTGGAGTGCCTTGTGTATCCCTGAGGCTACAGCCTGTCACTGTGGATGGTCACTGATGTAAAGGTCAATTACTGACTGACTTAAAGAGAAACACAAAGATGCACTAGTTATACTTTGTGCATGCATTTTAATTATCAAGAACAAGGATGAAGTAAACGTTATTTGAAAGTGAATCTTGCCATTTAATGAAAATAAATTTACAAGAAATGTAGTTACTCGATATGGTGTTAGTTGGACAGTTTTGTTCCATTTTATGTCATGTTTGTCACATTGCAGAAAAATACAAGTAGTTTGTAGTAACAGCACCGTTTTGTACAGTATCACCCAAACCATGACATACCTTGTGTACTGAAAGCCAGTATGGACACTATGCAAAATCAAATGTGTTTTCGATCTGAATTACTTCATGGAAATGTTGTGCCAATCAAACTACTTCAATACCAAGTTGAGAATGCACCCTCTTGTCTCAACATATGAATATATCACGTATTATGACAATTAATATATAATTATTGAACTCATGTAATCAATTAACTTATTAAAGACTAATTTTCAATATATGAATTTATTTATGTGTTTTAGACATATCTACCTAAAGATTCTTTGAAATCTAATGAGCATATCCTGTATTAGCTTTTTACTGTGTTGTGACAATCAATTTTTGCCTTGACATCTACATCAAAAACAACCAAGTGCATTGATGTACATATTCAGACAGTTTTATGGCAGGTCAGTTTAGCTCGTGCTTCTGATGAATTGAGAAGTTTTTGATACAAATTGAATATTTTGTCTTAATAAATGAACTCACAAAGGAGAGCATTTTATCAAAAGTAATATTTTACTTCACTGTCTCCATGACCAAATATTCTCATTTAATTATTTTCTGTCGTTTTTAGATGAAAAAATAGTAATTTGTCAGTTTTAATAACGATAGTTTTACAAGAGTTTTAATGCTTGTGTTTACACTTTGGCTGCACATTTGTGAAACATAAATTTTGTATTAAACCTACAACTTTTCATTTAGAATTAAATTTAAAAAGTGAAAAACTTCAGATTGGTCAAAATTGATTTCAGTCCTGATGTATAACGTTGTTTTAATGTCTTTTAATGAATGATGTGTTTTTAACAATCCAGTCTGATGTTCAAGTATGTGCCTTGTATTTGGAGGGAAGGAAGATATATATTTACAAAATATTGTATTTTAAAAAATACAGTAAACATATAGCAGCTTTTCAATGTGCCAAATTTATGTTGATTTTACTCTTAAACAACTCATTCAAACAACGGACATCTTTGAAGCCCAAGCAAAAAGCATTGTGTTTAAAATCACTAGATACTTCTCTAGTTTAAGTAAGCAAGTCAATTTCACTCTCAAGATTTACATTTGACGGTTCCATTCTTTTTGAAAATTGTTGCCAGTTTCTCAGTTTGTTAATTCTATTCATAGCAGAAAGGCTGTAACAAAAGACAAAACTATCTAGCTGACTAACCCCAGTTCCTTGTGATATGCCGACTTTAAGTCAAGCTTTTTTTTACAGAAGATGGTCACATGCACTCAAGACAATTAAATGTATTGAAGTATTGATGTCTGTATATTGTACAAAGAAATTTGGTGACAAGAAATTTACAAGTGAGCAAATAAATGGACAATTCAAAATAACAAATGGAAAAATATGGACAGTAATATAAATACAGTATTTTCAAATATAGAATTTTTTTCAACCATGGCCATCGAATGCCTTGTGTGAATTATCGGATTATAAAGATATCATATGTTTTTATCACTTTAACCCTTTCACCACCATGGTTTGTCCCAAACCATTGTTTTCTATGGTAAAGTTGGACCTGTATACAGGGAACTAGGGGTGAAAGGGTTAAAGTGACAAATACAGCCATTTTTCATGAATTTTGTTTGATGCGAGCTACTACTTATATTGTTTGACATTTCGAAAGATACTGAATGAATGGGTGACCATGCATATATTCGACCCCCGGTTTTAGACAAATTAAATGAAGCCATCGTGAAAATGAATAAATGGTCATGACCATTAATTCATTTTTGCAATGGTTTTGTTTATCGTGTCTGAAACCAGGGTTGAATATATGCGTGGTCACCCATTCACTTAGTATCTTTCAACATGTCAAACAATATAAGTAGTAGCTTGCATCAAACAAAATTCATGAAAAATGGCCGACTTTGTCCCTTTAATCCAGTTTTCAGACAGATAACTCACCTGATCAATGTAATGCAAATGTGACAGGTATCTTTGGGTTTGGTGATTTTGGAAAGCCAGCCCTCTCAATGTAAATTTTCATACCAGAAATTTCAACACATAGTCTTATCTACACACATATATTGCATTGCTTATTTCAAAAGCTTTCAAACTTATTTACTTACTACCAGTAGTTTCCCAAAGGACAAACCAACTTGCACTGCCAAACAGCGGTTGAAATGACATGAAAGATAATCACTTTCTCAGAAAATGTCATCTTCAATATCCAATATGACAATGATGAAAATTTGATCTGCAAAGAGTACACTTCTGGCTACATCCATGTCAAATTATTTCTGTGAACACAGAGATGTGTAGACATTGCACAAATATTACTTTGAACTGCCAACACTCAAAACCAGTGGCAGCACTTTGACAAGGCATTTGTCATGCCAGGTCACCAAAAGGCAGTGGAGTCCTTGTTAAAGTGCTGCTGCTTGGAGTGTGTTGTGCACTATCTGATCGTCAAAGAATACCTTTTCAGTGATTTTGTGAGTAATAGAACACGCAGCCTCAACTTTTCTAATCTGATTAGTAAATTGCACGTAGAGGAAGATTGGGTAACCATTTTATGAAAGATCACTTGTTATATATGAAGTATTCATACCTTCATATCCAAAAAATTGAGCATAGAGCAATGTCAAAAGTCTTACAAAGAGCTGCAGTGCTATGACAATGAAACCAAAGAAGGTGCTTTTTTCATAATTTTGCAATTTGAGAATCTGCCAAGGTATGTTGCAACTGGTTTATTTGCAATATATTTGACTGGCAGAATGACAATTTTGTATTATGAATTTTCTAACAATAAATTATAATATTGTATTTTCATATGTATGTACTGTAATTTATATACTTGTAGTCATTTGATATTAGTATTTGTTATATTGGTTGCCTTTCCAAAGGCAGGACTTTTGTATGTAATTTCTTTTGTGATTCATTTCAGTTGAACTTCAAAATGTAATTTGTCAGAATTTTTTTTATATCTGAAAATCTGATGTATCTCCCAATAGAGTTCCAAAACAAGTATTTGGCCCTTCCAAACAATTAGTTCTCTGCAAAAATCTGAGCTCGTTGCCCCATTAAAATATATTTTCTAAAATCCTAGATATTGACAAATGCTGTGATTTGTATTTTGTAGTTATTGTTTTCATAAGAATCGCATGTCAGCACATTTGAATAATCTCTCAAAATTGTTTTTCTTCCCCTGTACACACACCACAGTGTTTCTGGTTGAAATTTGCATGATGAAAAGGAGTTGTAACATCTGAAATTGGGTGCTCACTAATTTTGACAAATCAGTCCATATTTTGCGGTGAAGCACATGTCTAAACTGAACACATTTATACCATTCAAAACGTAACATAAGTATAATATTCAATACTTTCAGTACAAAATCTCTGTTCCAACCCTTTCTGTAATGTTTGCTTCCAACAACATATTCACACTTTATCATATTAAATATCATGTATGCCATTTTGTCACTATGAGTTTATCTGTATGTTGCCATATATGATATGATATGATATTCTGCCAAGAATGTGGAATTGTGAAGGAAAATTTCAATATTTCAGCAAATTGTCAATCTTTTCTCTTTCTTTTGATTTGTACTAGTCACTTCACTTATTATTTAATTGTATGATGATTTGAAGTAATATTTGAACCGTACACCATGACCTAGGGTCAAAGGTTGACTTCTGCACAACCTTTTGGTATTTCACTGCGCTCATTTTAAAAAGTGTATTTACGAAGCATATTAGTGGAGTCTTTTCACCATAGAACTATTCCTAGTCATTTTAAAAAATGATTGGTGATGATCTTGTTGAAATATCTTAAAGTTATCTTTCTGAAGGGTGTGAAATGTTTATATTTGCAAAAACAGTTGAGGAATTTCCTTTTAGTTTATTCAGTCTCCTACAGTCCAAGATAACATGTTACACTAGATTTGGGGAAGAAAATAGATCAGACCGGTAAAAGCTGACTTCTATAATATCACTGTAGAATATTAGACACAATCAAAGCTGTAATGCAATTTACTATCAGTGAAAGTTTTCCTTGAGAAGCAACGTTAACATTACTGTGAGTAGGAAGACTGTCCCAAATGCAAAGTAAAAAGTAAAGTAAGCCTTTATGGAAATCGTATCCCAATTGAGATCTTGATCATAAAGTGCAATACAGGTTTTGCAAAATCAACAACAAATGTATAACTACCGGTAGATGTTTAATGCATTAAAAGGGAACTGCAGCCATCTGTGACAGTCCATCCATGTAAATCTCAGTGGGTGTGATGTACCAGCTCTGTTGTGACTTTCTCAGAGATGCACAGTGATTTCTATCTCACTATCAATCAAAGAATATTGTTAAATTAAAAATGGCGGTTCCCAATCCCTGGTTTTCACCCTATAGTGCTGATTTTTTGTGTGGTGCAAGTAGTCCCTTGTTCTCCTTTGAAATTGATGTCCTGTTCATTGGTTTATTTAGAGAGAAAGCTGATAACAAACCTGCCTTTTTGATAAATTCTGAAGTAGACTGCCACACTTGCATGCTGTGAAGAACTGAGCCAAAAGTATGTGAAAGAGGTAAAGCTGTCGGAACGGGATTATAATCCATTGAAAGCTGACAGCAAAACTTAATGTAACCCTCTGGTAACCGGGTAATGATGTAAAACAGTTGCAGTGGTAACACATTTTTGACAAGAGCAATGAATGGAAAGATGCCATGTCCTGATCAAAATGATATCATAAGGAAGAAGTCACCACATTGATACGTTAATCTCACCGAAACCATGGAAAATTAATGACTGTTGCAGATAGTGAAAAAATAATGTCCCCTGTTTAAGTTGCATAATATGGTCTACCAGCCTTATTCCAGACACGAGACACCAGTACAGAACAGACCACATTCTTCCAAGCTTTATTAAAGAAGTTAGGTAGCAGTAACTAAAATATGTTCAACTCTTACCGGTACTGCTCATAAATGTAGTTCTAGGAAGTCATTATTAGAGCCCCACAGTACTAAATTTTGAAGACAAAGTACACAGAATCAAGGGATTACATGTGTTTCTATAACTGGCAGGCAATGTGTTCAGGAATGATAACATTTTATGTATATTATAACAATTATACACACAACAAAATGTAAAAAATAAAATTATTGCAAAGTGAGTCTCTCGTCATTGTTTTCTGTTTACACCAACTTGTAGCAGAAGGACAGTAAAGATAGTTAATTCCTTTGGTTTGTAGTTTGTCCTTCCACCACTTTCAGGATGGATGTACTCGGACAAACCAACTGACGTCATAGGCAGTGTTTGATTCACCAGATAAGTCCTCCTTCCAGTGATCCTAATGGTCTTTCGTAGAAAGACCATTAGGATCACTGGAAATTAGGACTGAAAATTGAAAGTACACTCTGTTCTAGAGCTGTTGTGGTGATTCCTTTTGGCTCCAAAGTAAACTTGCTGGCAAAGTTGGCTAGAAAACCTGAAAATGAGCCTACCCCATGCAAAGCCAGGCGATATTCAATTCACATAGTTTTCAATAAACACATTTTCGGCTTTTTCCCTGAACACCCCGTGTCAATCCCTCATAGGGAAAGAGAACGAATTTTCGGCTTTTTCCTCGTTACTTCTGCTTAAAAGTAACCAAAATAAAAAGACACATGTAAATGTATCCCCTGTGTCATTCCACATACGGAGATAGAACGAATTTTCCCTTCTGAAGTAACCGGAATATACAGACAGGAGGTTGATACCCCGACTCCCGTGTAAACCCTCCTAAGTAGAGAGAACGAGGCCTCTTTAATACTTCTACTTGAAAGGAAACCAGGACAAAACAATAGAAAGGTGACCCCAACCCCTCTAATGAGAGAGTTTTTTCGACCTTTTTCTATTTACTTCACGACTAGAGACCACAGGCGCTCGGTCTATTCTTCAATAAAGGTGAAAACACCTATTTTTGCACATTCATAATAGACCCTGATCTTTTTCTGGGGGTCTGGGGTATACCACATTGCCGGGTTACTTCGTGCGCCTGTGATCGTGCCAGAAGTCAATATACAAGCGTTGTTGGCACGTTCTGAACACGTTGATCGTGTCAATAGTCAATACGAAAACCATGATATGAAATAAAAACAGATTCTGTGAAAATATGATGCTACAGTAATGATTATTGTGTATTCGCGAAATACACACCAAAACGTTTTTTTTTTTACTTTTCACCTTGCCAATTGGTATTCAAATCGTTGATGATCCTATGAGGGACATGCTGACGTCGGGCTGACGGGATTATTTAATCTCATCAAGTTTGAAGAAAAACTCTCAGACGAATTTTTGTAGGTGCGAAAATCTGACAACAAAATCTTAATTTGAACAAGGCAAAACCCGATAAATGGCTAAACCATTTCGATGAAAGTTCAATTTTCTGACAGACTTTTAAACTACAATCTTTTTTTTTTAAATTTAAATTATGTCGAGCATCATAAAACTTTCTGCTGGCACTGCGCAACTGGCACTATTAAAGGCACATATGTATTTGCATGTGACAATCGAAATAGCCTCGCGCCCTCACGAGTTTGATTTGTGATGTGCGTTTTAATTTCCCGTAGAGTTACACAGAGCTAATAATAACATAGCTGAAACATGAAGAAACTAAAAGAAAATAAAGCAAGAAATGAACAGCACGAACTTATTCTGTCCGAACATTCACACATAACTTTTGCGAAAGTCATTCTTGAATGTATATTTGTCCGTGTGGAATGCTAATACGTTAGGCAGAGTGTGTGCTGTTCTGGTTTTCGTTTTATATTTCATTTAGACCTACAGCTATATTTCAAACAAACCTATATCTCCATGTTTCAACTACTTTGTTATTTACTCTATGTATGTATTCACAAACAAACAAACAAACAAACAAACAAACAAACAAACAAACACAACGAGAAAACATTGAAGACTGAGCTCCCAATGATGAACTTTGATCATCGAGAGTTCAGTGAATTTCTTTGCATGCGATATACTTTTTATTATTGAACGGCCAGGTCGACCCTACTGTTATTGTTATTCACTATTAAAACTGGTCACGTTAAATTATCTACTTTGAATCACATTATTGGACATGTTTTGATGTCATATTACATGAAACCATTGGCATTAATTTATTTATTCAAACCTGGTTTTTGTCTAACGCAAGTAGAAAACTTTATAAACAAAGAGTAAGCTTATAAGCTTACGACAGTTTTCGATGCAGCACTTGCGTTTCTGTAGGTCTACATCTCAGAATTTTATTTTCTGGGTTTCAAAGAGTCATAGTCGTAATTTATCACTTTTCTTATCCATTTTGAATTCACGGTACTGAAAGACTCGTGTGTGATTTAGAAAAGTAAAAGGACTAGATTTTTATGTTGATATCACTTTCACAAGGCTTCATAAGCGTGAGTGCTGCTATAATAATCGATTTTCGCTTCGCGTCTCGCGTCTCACACCTCCTCAGTGTATGCTTGTATCCATAGCAACACTACATCCGCTGCAAAACGCCCTTAAGGGACCGGGCAAGCAGAAATAGAAACTGTTTCATGTGATGGTATATCAAACCTTAAGTTTTACTTTTCCTTCGAGAAAATAGACAGTGGAAGGTGTTACTTAGATAACAGAAATAGATATATCTCCATTTACGTGACTAGCTCGAGGCATGACTGTGAACGAGGATAAACAAATCTAAGGGTCATTGTAGGTCATCCGACTTCATTGACAGTCCATCAAAATTTGAATAACAGAGGTAGCTAGCCGCAGAGAACAACGTACTATGGACACCCCTCATCGGTTTAACGAGGGACGGTGGTTTAACAACTGTCTGCTAAGCCCTTTGTCAATAAGCGTGTCATACTTGTAATACATGTTGACTCAAAACAGGCAATTGACACATTCGCACATTGCCGGAGAAAATCGATCGGGTAGTCTTGCTTTGCATCGCCGCAGACGATTGATCGGTTGCTCCGTTAATCACGTTATGGTTGACCGCGCTTGAACTGAAGTCGAAAGTATTCCACCTGCAACATCAACAGGCACCTTGCAAGCAACATGGTTTGTTGTATTTACCATCCCTTTCTCCAAAATTTCAAAGCAGTCTTTGGTTTCTCGAAGTTGTCTGGTTATATTCGTCGCGAATAACTCCTCAAGGTCGATCAGAAATTGTAGCGGAGTTGCGGGGTGCTATTGGAGCGGAGTACACTCTCTGGAAGTACATCGTACATCGTTGAACAACCATCGTATTCAACAGGTTGATAAGCAACACATACTCTCAATAGGTCAGTTTTTGTGTTTTTGTATTTCACACTTATTGAAAAGACTTCCCTCGATACCCCTAAGCCAACAGACCTAAAATATTGTATTTGAATTGGTGGCACACAACATTGTCTGGTGTCATGGTAACCATGTGACGCTCGTTCCATCAATTACGTGTGAAATATCATATGCAAAATTACTTTAAATATTAATGATATTCCTATTTAATACCAGTAATCTTGTTTGCTGAACCAACTTTATTCCTTCAGAATTGTCTTTTGCATGAAATGACAAAAATGTAGGTGTGTGCATAGGGCCATTAAAAACAAAAACATAAAGCAATAAAAAATTTCAGTTTATGAATGAATTAAACGTTTTGCAGTTACAGTTTATATGAAAATATTAATCTTTTCAGCACAAGTTTATTGTTATTGGGTGTTATGTTCATGACACTGGCTAAAATATGTAAACTTTTCACCAACTACCGATTGTAACTTTGATGATAAAATAAACATCAATGTTCACACTACCGGTATGTTTGGATTATTGATCGACATTTAAACACATGATTATCACATCAAATCGCACTTGATGAAGAATGATGCGTGATGCCAATCTATTACACCATTGATTCAAGAGCTCTTTCTGTGACTCAGAAGAATTTTACACAATATTTAAACATGTATTACTTACTGGGCTGACTCAAACAAACTTCAAGGAATATGCAAATTGACTTATAGAATTAATTAAAAGCTAGAGGGCACACTATGTGGAAAAAATAGTTTGATCCACATGTTCTGAAAGTTAAGCATATTGTCAGCTTTTCTAAACTGAAACCCCTCCTACGTTTTACAAATTCATGTATTTTCAGGTTCAAGTCTAATCAATAACCTTCACCATGGGATCATCTCCATCAAAGAAAGGAGACAGAAAGAGCATCATCAGTTCTGAGTCGGAAAACAAAGACAACAAACAACATTACCTGCCTGACTTTGTCTTTGCAATGTTGAAGGACTGTCTGTACAGCCTACCACTGCCACCAGGCAGAGGTGTCAATGATAAAACATGTGAAAGAATTGCAAGACATGTTAAGAAAATAGATATTATGGAACCACAGGATATCCTCCAGAAAGGTAAAATATTTTGAGTGTTGCGATAGTTAACTAATATTTACTACTGTAATTCAAACTTGTCAAGGAAAACAGACCTAAGTGTGAATGATTTCTGAGTTTCAGGCTTGAAAAATTATTATAATTCTTTTTTGCCACACATCTATAGGAGTGAAAGATAAAATAACATTTTAGTGGTCAAAACAAATATTACAAGCAATTTTTTGTTTATAATGAAAGCAATGATGACACTTTTACCATAGTACAAAATAATCTGTGGATATTTGTAGACAAAATAACATGTGATAGTGCAAACACACATTAAGGTCAGTGTGATGACTTTTGTCGATTAGTTCAACAGGTCAGCATGCATTTTTTATAGGTTTAATGCGAATTTTCATAATTGTTTGTGCAAATTTTCATAATGGTTCATTGTTGGATTAAAATCATCATTGTTTTAAGTCCTTCAAAGCATTGTGTGTTAGTTTACCAAAAAAAGTTTGGTAGCGTTATTTTCAAATACCGTACCTGTAATTTTTACTCAGGTGAGGCTGCCAAAGGTATTTACATTGTTGTCAGCGGAGAAGCTGAAGTGGTTTCAGAGAAAGGCACTGATGTCATAGCAACCATATCAAGAGGAGACTACTTTGGTGAAATTTCAGTTTTATTTGATAAGCCATGTACTGCCAGAGTTAGAGTACCCGATAAGTAAGTGTATCTGAACAGCTATATATGGGAAGATCTTGTAAAAGAAGTTGAAATACCAAGTTTGTGTGAATTAATAGTGTTCTAAATAGGAGGCGTAAATGTGAAAAAGTTCTTTTTTCAGAAGTAAATTTGTATGGTTCTGGCTGTGAAACTTTTAAGTTAGAGAAGAGCTTTGATATATCAACTGTTGTTCACAAGTTGTCATTTATGAAATGTTACAAAAACTAAAGGGTGTCGCCCAGTAGTAATGTGCCTGAAGTAAATAATGATGATTTTGCAATGTTTTCATGTAATGTTTGGATATTTTAATTTTTTACCACACTTTGTGTGTCTTGTTATTCAGTGAAGTTGAAATACAAAATGAAACAAAAAACCAGGTTTGAATCAAAACACTTGAGGTCAGTGTTTTTATTCATAATCCTGTCTATTGTCGCCAAGTGGTACACTTTTTTTATCGACGTTATTCAGAAGAAATCCACTGTTTTCCATCATTAAGTGTAGTCTCTGTGAGTGAGAAATGGCAGACTGCCTATGTACACTACAGTGCGATAAAATCACTTTAAGTTGCCTGCTGTTCACTAAACGTCCTTTTCAAATATAAGTGTGATCAGTGATAGATAGCACATTTAACGGCCATGCATTGACTTTGTATATCTGTGTTGTAGGTTTTGAATTGCAACCTATAAAATTAAAATTTTTATAATTGTTATTAAAAACTATCTACTGTTGATTGACCAATCAGAGTGCTCAATTCAGGGTGTTTTATTTACTCGTAAAGCCTTGGTCACTAAATTCCAGAAACGAATGACAGCGCTGTAGTAAAGTACTGTCCAATCAAAAGTGAACATATATTCTGTAGACATCTGGTACGTTTTAATATTCAAATTTGGTAAAACAGCGGAAACCAGCTGCAACACAAAATCTGCTGTGCCCTAGGGCATTTATATAATGTGCC
>LD367807.1:19558-30056 GCA_001465055.1 Ptychodera flava | reverse complement strand
AATGTTCACTGGCAAAGAAAGAGTTACCAGTTTCCGTGCATTAACTGCATGTCATGTGATCAGCCTGGAGAAATCATTTATTCATGAAACTATTCAAGAGGTGAGAAAATTCTGTGTTCGCCGCCTACTTGTCGCTCAATGGAATAATTATTGAAAAGAAACTAAACTCAGTAAAAGTGATTTTTGATCAAACCTTTTTTATCATCTTGGTATCAGACATTTATACGTAGAGAAAGTTAATTATCAGTTCAGGTAGTTCACACGTCCAAAATGAAGCCTTAAAACTTTTGCTCAAACTTTTCTAAAGCAAACTTTCAACCATTCTGAATCTTTCAAAATCAAGAATAGAAGTCAAGGGTTGCCATGCAAATTTTAGTACTAGAGAAACAATCGCCCAATATGTACCAATATTTAAAGTTCAAAATGGCTGACATCCCTATGTTACCTTTATGGGAAAAGAAAATTCCAGAATTTCACAAAACTAGGCTGGTGAAAACTTTATTTACTCAATAAATGAGCCTTCATCAGTGGTAGACCAAAGGAATATTGTAAAAACTTGAGAGTCTGAATATCTGTACCTGAAGCACATTTTACCTTAATAAAAATTGCTTCGTTATTATTGTTTGGGTTTTTCTTCAGTAATTTACAAAATGTGGAAAACAGGACAATGATCTGATAAAATTATCCAGTGTATGTGTGATAATGAACACAACATTGCTACTTGACAATGTCCTCTTGTTTTCATACATTTTTTTATTTGATTTTTTGGAAATATCCTATTTGAAATAGTTTGAGCAAGATGCTGGTGTGTATTATTCAAGATCTTCCGACTACTGGATGCAAATAGGTAAATGGAAATCCAGAAGAGTCTATCAAAAGTATGAAGCAGAGCTGCAAATAGAAGTAAGTGTTCTTATATAAGCAGTCTGGTGATTGGTCCATAAAATGGGAATTTATCTTCTAAGGCTATACAAAGCCAATGAGTGTGTTGCTTACATTAGATTTTTGTTGACTGCATTGTATGGCAGACAATTTGAACATGTTTTTAAATGTCTTTCTTTTAGGTGGTGATGCAAAAGTTATGGAACACTCTGATTTTTAGTGAAGTACCAGTTGGTTTTATCTATATGATTGCCATGACAGCGACAGCCTATGAACACAATAAAAATGAAATTGTACTGACAGAAACGGACTATAGTAAGTAAAATAAACTTTCAATATTTATATGGCTCAATGTAATTGAAAAAGCGTTCCTATCCTCAATTTTTGTCAAAAATTATTTGTGAAATTCGGTTTGGAAATGATATCTTGCACCAATCGCAATATTTTGTATTTCAAGGAAAAAATCTGAGCTGAGCAATTATGTCAAACTTGATACTGAAGAGTATTTCAAATTAAAGAATGGTGACAGCGTTTCTTTATCATACATTTGATGAAATATTATTTACAGATTTCATCTACTTTCCTTTTCTTGTACTGCATATTCATTGCATCCATGATAATTAACACTTTGCTGTCTCATCTTAAAGCTTACGTCTGTAGTCCCGTAGAAAGCTGTTATGATCCTTATAGTAAAGTAGACAAGAAATGGCATCTCGACTCCACGCAGGCACTAGATCTATTTGAGAGTAAGGCATGCAACATTGCACTGTGCACACCTGTTTATTTGTTAAACACACATGTTAGCATGGACCAATTCTCAGTCTTGTATCTATTTATTCATTTCAACTTTAGGTTTTGAAATGGATGGACACTGAGATGATACTAACAAATGTGCTGTTTCCAACATTTGAAATCAACCTTGCAAACCTTATTTGATGTTTGCATAGTCACCAACAAAATTCGACTTTACAGTGAATATATCATTTGTTCATCTTCACTGATTGCCATTGAAAGCAGCATATGGTCTCGGCATGTGTTATTTGGTAAACCTACCTGTACTTGTACGTGCATCTACCCTATAATCACAATCTAAGGAAGGTGAAATTAATTGATGAAGTCTAAAACGTCAATGTATTAATAATCACTGTATTGTATACAATACTGACAAGTTTGTGTGGCATGCAAAGGTTAAATTCAAATGTACCAAATCAAAACTGAGACCGGAAGATCTGTCTCATGAGGGCGTTATTTGCATTCCCTCTCTCAGGCACCCCTGAGCAACAGGTCTCCCTTCTATTCATCAGTTGCTCCTTAATATTAAATCAGTCAATTGTGACATGTACATGCAATTCTGAATTGTATGGGTTTTCTGTGCTATCAAATTAGCATTTGCCATTATACTTCTTGGCACATCTTTTTGATTTTCTTTAATTTCAACATTTACGATCTTTTGTCATCACTGTCTAAACAGCAAAATTAAGAAAACCTATCTGAGAGAAGTACATGTACAAACATATACAGTGAAAAGAGTTGACATTTTTTTTATCATTTGCACAGTCCATTTTCAAGTCATAAATATCACATTTTCATATGATTTCTGTATATACACAGTTTGGAGACTTTAGTTCAGATAGTTACCCATGCTGCACTGTGCTTTCTTTTTAAGATAATCACAGTTCCATACAATGTAAGCAGAATTTGTTCACTTTGATGACTAATTAACTAACTTTCAATGACTAACCAAAGTTTGCCAAACTTCAGTTTGAGTTAAACTAATAACAGGTTCTTTAACAAAGAGCTTTCAGTAATATCATAGAATACAAGGACATTATATGACTAACCATAGTAAAGCTTTGATTTCTTAATGAGATAGCTAATCACTTTTTAAATTTCATATTTAACCAATATGTTTTCATGGAAATACAGGTACATTTTAATTCTAATACTAACACAGAAAGATCTTGCTGTGGATTTTACACTTTTTTATCAACCAATCTCATCAGAATGATCTGTCAGGATGCATGGTTCATTTTTCCAAACTAACATTTTTGCTGTGGTCAGAATATACTGATCGTGTAAATTAAATAAGTAATATTTTTCAATTGAACTTTGCCTGGTACATAACAGCAGTCTGTGTCTTTGATATTAGTTTGTTATTTGCAAACCTGACTTATTCAAAGTCACGTTTTGTTGTATAGTTTTTCTGGTAAAACAGGAATCTTTCTCTGATAATATGAATATTGGAAATAAAAGAAAGCAAGAAGGAATAAATATTGATGCAAAGAAACACAACTTTCTTTGAACAATGCTGAAAGAGCAAACTGACTTATATACCTAAGGGTTCATCATGTTCATGTGTAATTTTTACGTTTTGAAACTGAAGAAAATTTGAATTTTGATATGAAAATCAGTGTATCAGCCAAAAAATCCTACGTGCAAATCATACTGACCACCATACTGAATCGCCCTACCTGCACATTACAATTCATGAATTCTAAAATTTAATTCATCCTCTCAACAGGAAACCAACAACTTTTTCTGTTGGTTGAGGGCGCTGTTCAATTTATTTCACAGGCAAAGCCAGTGCTTGACCTCAAGCCAGGTGATGTGTTCTGTAAGTAATACGACTCAGTTTTCTAAATAATATAATTACTTTGAATTAGCTGCATGCTTTTTCTAGGGTTTTCAGATTTTCATTGCAATCAGCAGGTTTTCAATTTAGCGAAAATGACATTATAACCATGAAATAAAGGGAAAGGGAATTGACAGACTTAGCTTTAGTTTGTTAAGAGGACGCTAGCTAAAAAGACATGTTTGACAGTAATATATTGCAACATATTATTGGCTAAAATTTCTGATGAATTAATCAGTAAAAGAACATCTTGCATGTCAAGTATACTCGGGTAACATAAGGTACGATGTGTAGAGATTTTCATCGAAGTAAAGAGTAAAAGGTTAACTTGTAATAAAATGATTACAAGACAAAGATATTTTGTGAAGCCAATTACAAGACTCTCAACATTTTCTAAGTCTGCACAAAGGGTATCATCTAGTGTTTGATAGCATACACTACGTTCAAATCATACACCATGACAAAGACGGTAGAATCTACAGTAAAGAAATCCTTTCCTGAAAACAAATTTATCAGTGAATAATGGAAATCTATAACAAATTGAATTGGTGATATAATAGGTACATGAACATGCTAACGTTGATATCAACTACTGTACCATAATTTTAGTCCTCAATTTAGTGATTGCTGTTTTTGCTTCTTTTCCCTCTTTTGGTTTGCAGACTGCCCATATTGGTATTGACTTTGCCTTTTGTAAACTCTTTCACAGTTTACTTTATAAACCATTCTTTAATTTTCAGAAGAATTATTCAGCGTATAAAGATGCTTGTTTTCTTAATTTTCTCTGAAAACCTACCAGCACACGGACGGCAAACAAAGAATTTAGTTAAAGCGCCTTAGTTTCTATAGTCTCACTTATGCATTCATTTTGTACCTAGTACTTCCAGTTTCATACTGATAGGCAGGTTTGAAGAAATGCAAAATGTGAACACTATTACAAATAAAAATCTTGTTTTTCCACAAGAACCAGACTAAAATTGAGCTTATGTTAATACGCTTGTGTTTTTTCATCTGTGTTTTGTTTTTTTCCTGGCTGGCTGGTATTTTTTTCAAAAATCCAAGGATGGCAAACAAAGAATTTTCTTTAAATGGCCTAATGCATGGATGCATGTTTCTATAGTCTAATTGTTGACAATAACAGTAATCACAATTATGCTTCATGCCATGACAGGGAATTCGTCCTGGTTGCCGGCGTCAGGACACATCAAGGCCTCAAGTTCATCCCTGTTAGTTAGATTCACAGCCAAGGCAGTGCAGGACGCATTGAAGGCTTATCCAGGCGCAGTCTTGATACTGCCACAGAAACCCTCTCAATTGATCAATGGGGAAACCGCAGAAGATACGCAAAGTGTGAAACAAGGTACTGGAGATGACAATGCCGGCAATTCAACAAAACAGACAGCTGAAGGTGATAAGGAAACTACTGTTGACACAGAAGATAATAACAATAATGATGACAAGACTGTCGATGCATAACGACTCTTGTTTGCTGTTCAAAAATAATTCATCTGGTTTTTCATCTGGCTGTGTCGTGTCTTGTCCTAGCAAACACTTAGCACATTCTTATGCACAGTAGCTACACGGGTCATGAAAAAGATGTAACTTCATAAAATGAAAGTTTTTTTACCTCAGTCATGTAAGATATACATTACTATGTAGATGGGAGTCATATCTCAGACAAGACATTAAATTCACCAAGACCTGAGGACTGTACACTCTGCAGTATCAGGGAAATGACAGTGAAGAGTAGTTTTCATAACTAGTCTAACATTTACTTTTGCAGCAAATTGTTTATATTCTGTGCATTTCACTACAGATAATGTAAATGGTTGCACAATAAAACAATATTTAAAGCATAATTACTTTGCTCAATGATATTGCCTGTTGTAATAAGAATTGGATGGGGTGCAAGTATTGTGTACATATTTCATTAATCACATGGCAGACAGGAAGGGGAAGGGGACAAAAGAAATATATTCTTTCCCTTCTGTATCCTCCAAGTTTACAAACTGCTCAGCTCGTCAACATAGTACCATCAAGATCCCAGCGTTCTCTGCATTGGCTGTGCAAGGAATGAAAACATGTTCCCAGTTTAAGTCATGAATATTAACGATTCACACCTGGCAGAGTATGTTCACCAGGTGATTAGACTTTGAATATGTATATTGATAGTTTCACTTGTTCTGAACACACTTGATCAAAGTGGGTTTTGAAGCAGTTTCATTCAACACGTGTTGCTTTGAACCTTTGACATGTATTAGAAGAGTGTGTATCACAAAAGACACATAACCTGAAGTGTACATGATTACTGATGTGACAATTTCTATTGTATTGCAGTTGTTGTTTTATACATTTACTGTGGCAATTTCTATTGTACTGCTGTCTGTTGCTTTGTACAGAGGCTATATAAAGTATTAATTGTGAACACATGCACCAATTCACCCATTTCACAATCTTTGCTCCCTTTCATCCCTATTCCACAGACTGAGTTGACATTCTGCAGTTTTCTCTAAAATTTCAATAGAATCAAATCTTGTTTATGACAGAAAAAGCCTAAAAACTGGAAGTTTTAAACTTTAGCTCAACTTCTCTCAGGAAACTTGAACTATTCTCTTTCATAATAAAAATGTCAGGCATTACCATACACAGGTCAGGATTGAGAAAATTTGCTGAAAGTTTGAGTATTGAAATTCAAAATGGCTTGATCCCTTGGTCTAGCTGTTTTGAAAACAAATTTGATTTTTCACAAAAAGGGAAAAAAAACACTATCAAACAGAGTTTAGTCATAGACCCTCGGGTCTATGATTTAGTCAACAGACTTGGTAAGTTTAGGGCAATATAGATCAGAACATCATTGAACAATTCTGAATGTCTGAAGACTCAATGAAGCCAATTCTACCTTGGCAGAATGGCACTGACAACTTTCTCACAAACTACGTACATACACCATTGACCTACACATACCATACTGAAGACTTATCAGTATATGCTTTTGTATTAATAAGCTCTCAGAAATAATTTAAAACAAAGCGAACTGTAAAACTGAATAACTGCAATGATAATTTCAGATGAGCAGGCAACACTGAACAAACTGAAATGTATTCATTAACAAGAAAGTTTATTGAATGCAAAGGTAGAAAATACAGTATTTTGACATTTGTCTATTTGTGTGTCAAAAGTTTGTTATAATATTATACCATAAAGTAGAAATTTCTACTCTTGCAGAAACAAGTCAAGAGATACACTTTTTAACACAAAATATTGAACAGGCACACATGAGAGTATTTATGTCATACATGCTATATAACTGACAGAAATACATGACCTCATTAAACCATAGACATGTGATACTTTCACAAGACTTACAGTCGTACATTGAACTGAAATAAAATATTCTCAACCTCATGTTGGCTGTTTTGTATTGACTTTGTATGATGAGTTCTCCCTTTGCATTCCACACCTACCAGCAATTGCTGCATATATGGGGTAGAGGTTTACTCAAGGCTGGAGAGATTTTAAGATTTTTTGTGCATCTCGAAAAAATAAAATGTAACACGTGGAGATTAGCAGACTGACAATATAACACACATCTGGCAGGATTTATGAAATCAACATTGTTTACCTTTTGTACTGCATTAGGACAATACTGAAGGATTTCTAGCAAAGCAGTTGTTGTTAATGGAATGTTTAACAACCCAAAAATGTACTTCTCTGATTTTATAAGTATGCAAATTCACAATTGATATGGACCTGTGGCATTGTCGGATGCAAATAAATGTAAGCTTGAAAACCTATATGAAATCATACCAAGTTAGTGGCAATCACATTGACTTCCAGAGTACCAAATAGCTGGCTGTCTTTCACAGGCCTAAATCCTGCCATGTCAGTCAAATTAAAATGTCTCTGTGTATGTAATACCGGCCAAATACAATGACATGCACCCTTTTTGGATGAGTTGTTAGAATGGTCAAACAGCTGGGCTGAACCAGCTCGTTGCATTCTTGTAGAGTAGACCTGCCAAGTAGGTGAAAAATAGGCTTTACTAGGGAGCATGGTGTATATCATGCTCGCTGAGTAAAGTTTTCAAAATGCATCGGCGACGCTAACTTGCACCCAAAACATCTGAAACCTTCAGACTTTGTCCATGTACATTAGATACTGCTTCATGATCCCAAGCATGGCAACGAATGGCCATTTCAGTCAACCAATCTTTGATTTTACCAAATATCTTAGAGTCATATTGTTCAAAACTTGAACATATTTTGTTGTGTGTAACCAAGTTTTTCAAGTTGGATTGCAAATTCTACCCAAATTCAAATTAATATAATGAAGAACTGACCAATTCTATAGGTTTCAAAGTATGTGAATGAAATCAGTGTCTACAGGAAGAGAAAAAACTATTTTAACTGTACTGATTGTTACATGCCAGAACTTGTCTTTGGCAACCTTCCAGCATAAACAACATGATTACTGGCCATAAACTATTTTGTCCAGCATTAGTACGTCTGTCAAACATTACAAATGGTAAATATCCCTTCAACACGACAGCTTATTAGTCCTCTTTCTCCCAGGTGGTATTTATTTCGATGGTTGAAGAGGATTAAACTTTAACAAAATATATAATTTGTGATTGATAAGCTTAAGAAAACATCAATGTTACAAATGCTTGTACCCGTCCTGTAAATGTTTACTTTGTTGTGTCTCTATCTTTGAAAGAAACAATGGCGGTCATTGTACAGTGTGACTTCTGTCAGACATTAATTATCTTAACCAGAAACGATAAAAAAA
Organism: Ptychodera flava; assembly: GCA_001465055.1. Classification (NCBI taxonomy): domain Eukaryota; kingdom Metazoa; phylum Hemichordata; class Enteropneusta; family Ptychoderidae; genus Ptychodera; species Ptychodera flava. The sequence goes on along the minus strand of LD367807.1, from coordinate 21,754 downwards.
ATCTTTAGTTACTAAGTTACAGGATTACTCCCAGGTTACTGGTATCTAACAACATTCAATATTGGATCAATCACCTTGTCAGTTTTTTTCCCTCTTACATCCCTTTTTCCGAAGGTGTCACCAGACTGATCACATTTGTGTTTGATGTTGTCTGTGATAAAGTTCCATTATGTTTCCTGTCTCTGGTTGACATTGTCAGCTTGGGAATGCATCATATGCAAAACACAACAAGATAAATCTGCTAGCCTGAACTCTCTTCAAACTTGTTTCCTTATGAGGTTCAGGCTTTCATGAGTGTTGGTGAAGAAAATATTCACCACTCTTAAGTACAAGGGAAACATTGTACACATACTGACATAGACTTAAAAGTAGTATGCGCCTCCAAAGTGAAAGACTTAAACTTTTGCTAAAATTTTCCTAAATGAAACTTTCAGCCATTCTCTACCAAATGAAGAGTAAAAATCAGGGGTCACCGTGCAAACTTTGGTAGTTGGGAACAAATTACCAAAAATTTCCCGATATTTGAAATTCAAAATGGCAACCATTCCCGTGTTAACTCTATGGGAAAAATAAAATTTCAGATTGTTGAAAACTTAGGACAGTGAATATTTTTTCTTTCTCAAAGTTTTAAAATTAGCCCCCACAAACAGCAACCAATGAAGTACTGAAAAAAATGAAGGGTCCGAATATCTGTTCCCTAGGCGCATTCTACCTTAATGCACGGAAAACTGAAGGTTAATAGGTTTGGTGATTGATTTGTCCATAAGAATCACATATATTACACCTATCATTTCTTGTAGTATTTGTAAACGCTTTTTACTTTTTTTTAATGTAATGAAATCATCATGACATGTACAGAGGTCATAATTTACCACTGAAGGTAGAACGCGCCTTGGGGACAGATATGTGGAATATCAAACTTCTTCAGTTCTTTTCTAACCTATCACTTGTTGGGGTTCATTTTGAAGCCCGTGGAGTAAGAAAAACTTCAACCGTCTTAGTTTTTTGAAAATTGAAAATGTTTTTCCATAGAGTTAACACAGGGATGGTGGCCATTTTGCATTTCAAATATCAGTAAATCTTGGGTAATTTGTTTCTCTTGTGCCAAAATTTGCATGGTGACCCCCAATTTTTATTCTTGATTTCGAAAGTGCATGGTTTGAAGATTCCTGGAGGAAAATTTGAGCAAAAGTTTAAGTCTTTTACTTTCGAGGCACATACTACCTTAATATAATTATATATTTGCAGAACAAAGTTATCTTGGTATGGCATTATACTGTACCATGTTGTGGAAAATATATTGCTTCTTTTATGAAGATGCTGTAAACAACTTGGCACTAACTCTATTTGTAAATCTGCAACAAGCAACACATTTCCCTTTAACAATGCAAAAATGCAACATTTTCTGGTTAGTAGACTCTAGACTCTTGTTGAAAAATATTTTAAAACTATGTGTAATCGTTAACAAAATTCTCAAACAATATATAGGTAATGAGATATAAGCAGATATGGTATATATAAAGTTTTATAGAAATCTGGCTTTTATAAATGGCTTCAAGTGTGTTGAAGGGAAAAAATCAGTTACTGATCACATTTCATATTTCTCATAATCTATGATATGAGAAAACATGAACAGCACAGTAAACAACATGATTATGAAAAAACAACCACTTTTAAAATGAAATGAAAAGTGCTTGTCATGACTTTTTTATCTCTTTCTTTTTTGAGGGCCTTTTCTTCTGGAAGCTTGGTACTGATTCTCAGCAACAAAAGCATTACCCTCTGATTCAGATTCAGATTCAGATTCCACTGATTCAGATTCCAATGGGAATCTTCGAGTAACTGGATTACCATTTCGTGAGGGATGCTTTTGAGGACTTGACAACATATATCGTGGGCTAGCCTGGGATACTTTTGGATTTGATGTTTTGTTTTCCAGTCGCTCTTCCATCTTCACCACTTTATCTGCCATTTCAATCACTAAAGCTTGAAGCTGAATAAAGACCGCAATAATAAATTATTAGTTGTGATTTAAATAATTTAATGTTCATACACAAAGTCAAACAACTGATTTGAAATTTCATGGACAAAAATTATACAGCAAATAATAAATTCTGTCCCTTTGGGTCACCACTATTCATCATGAAGAATTTGGACACTGTCACAGTGCCCCATGAAATAAACCACAGAAAATTT
>LD367807.1:0-10970 GCA_001465055.1 Ptychodera flava | reverse complement strand
ACCATAACCTTTCAACATATTATTTAACTGGACAGTTATCATGAACTTGAAATTTTGACCTAAGTGACACACTCTAGCGCACCCTGATTGTGACTGACCCGAATGTAAGTTCCAGTATTGTTCACTTACATTTGTGATGTATCATACGATACCAGTGTACCATAGATGGTAGAAACTTCTACTGTTTATGACTTTGTCAGCATGTATACAATGAAGATTGGCTGTTTGATCAACGTTCTGGTTCATGAAATATAAGCCTCTTGCTGTTTTATTGATACAGGCAAGTGGAGGATGCATTTCTCTCTGGAAAGTTGAGGTTAAATGGAGAAATATTGACGAAGAAAAGTAGAAAGGTAAGCATACTTACCATATTTTATTTTAGAGACGACTGTAGATTAGCAGACACACCTTTGGTTGCGAATAAAAAGGGATTTTCTTAGGGAGCTCTGACGGGGAGTGATGGTAATAGTCTACTAACTACCGATAGGTTACCAAAATTAAAAAAAAATTCTTTGTATCCACTACTCTCCTGTCTTACCGTAGTTTGTGTTTCAAGAAACTCGTTCAGTAGTTTAATATTAACCTCTGAGCAAATAAATTGGTCATTTTTCATTTTTCATGGGGCTTGCATATTGTGTTGAGATCTTATTAACAGAGTAATTGAATTATGAATGGCATCTCAAGATAATGTAAACATCAGGTAGTTGATGAACAAGTGTGTGCGTGTTCCACCTAATGTGCATCGTCTGTGGGAATTGCTAATTTTGTCATATTTTCCCAGCGTAGTTTATGACACGCTCAGCACTTCAACAGACATGCAAAAGATGATTTTTATGAAATTAATTTTTTAAAGAGACAGAACTGTTACTTTTGATAATACTTTCTTTATTTTTGTGCTGCAAAACAGATGCAATTTCCTGTATTGTTCAACCATACAGCAAATTTCAACACAGAGTATCGGTCTTGTCAACTCACCGCACTGTGTGTAAAATGTAATGTTATTGTTCAAAAGTGAATTCTTGCCCAGAATAAAATTTAAATATGAATATCACACATAGACCATGATGAAAGATTAAACTAATTGCATTTTGACATGATTTTGGGAGAAGCATAAGATACTTAATTTAAGTGGGAGAACACACATTTTTGAAACTACATCAAGTATTTCAGCATATATGACTCCAAAAGTTGAAGGTCAAATATAAATGAGTACTGTACTAGTATGAGTATTTCCAAATAATTTTTAGTCATGATATTTAAAGGTAGTGGCAATCATCTCTAAAAACATGATTTCATAAAACAGTACATGAACACTTCTGAACATTTCTCTGGACACTTTTTGATAATTTGCATTTTCATCTGACCAATCAATTTTTTCTTATTATTTTTTACGTCTTAAGGTTGAAATCAACGATACTTTGGATATAATAAAATCCCAACATGGCAATGAAGATGGCACCATTGATGTCATGAGAGTCATTTTGAAGAAAATAAATGATGAAAAAACAAAGAAAGACAAATTTGTTGCTGTTTTGAGACGCTGGAAACATTTGTCAGTTCCTAAGCCAAAGAAAAGATGACATGCAAACTAGAAAAATGAAACTCAAATCATTTCAGCTAAACTGAGTTGTCCAGAATTACAGGATATTCATACAATTTACAATGATACTATGAATATCATCGAAGTGTTTTTAATTATTGTTTTGGGGAACAATTCACATCCCTGTTTTGGTGGGACGCATACAATGTAGGACTACGAAAATGTGCTAGTTGACAAGTGTTTGTAAATCTAAAATTGTCAACTTCAACTTTATATGTAATCAACACAACACACTTCAGAAAGTGGAAGTACAGCAAATGAAATAAAGTAAATGCTGTATAAAACATGGTCATCAATATGTTGACCTGCTGCTGTGGGGGGGGGGGAGACGTAGCGTTTCTAATTTTTTAAAGAAACAACTTGTTATCAAAGCTTACAGCAGGCAACATAATGTTTTACAGCATAAAGTTGATAACTCTCTACATCAATAAGAATTGGAAGGAACTTTGACCAATGGTTTATGATTCATCCTGTTAAGTATGTTATCTTCCTTCAATCTCCCTCTACTTCCCTTTCTGAATGGACAAAACCATTCTCATAACAGTCCACATATTGCAAATTTTTGCAGTTGACAAAACAAGATAGATACATGCATATTGCTTATTAAAATGATTATGTAAACAAATCTTTGTTATTGATTTATTTACATCCTGCAGAGCCAGTGTAGATATATTATTTGTAACATTCAAGGTGAACATATCACTACATTTTATTCTCTAAGTTGAAAGGTGTTGACTGGTTGGACATTGGTACGTAAACATCACGCCACAGGTTTGTCATCAGTATAAACTCTTAGCACCCTCACATACTATCATTGAATTGAACTGATAAATTTTCCACCTTGTTCCACAAGCAAAATTGTGCGCCCTTACCATTGATTGATATATGAAGAAATATGCATGAGTGTATATTTGTGTATGAGTGTATATGTTGAGTTACAATGCAGTTCAGAATTGCAACACTTCTCATTTTTTCAAACAGCAAACTTTAATGGCTGAAAGACACTGCAAACACAACTGCTGGAGGGGTCATTAAGATTATGGCTGAAAGACACTGCAAATACAACTGCTGGAGGGGTCATTTAGGTAATCAAAAGATTCAAACTTTGGTCATTCTTTCCTCAAGGAAATTTTTAAACCAGTCCTGTTCATAATCCAAAATAAAAATTGCAGTTTATCATGCCAATTTTGATACTAGAAAGACATATTACCAAACATTTACTGATATTTTAAATTCAAAGTAGTCACTATTTACTAGTATATGAAATCAAAATAGCCGGTATCTTTACATTGACTCAATGAAATAAAAATAATTATCAAAAATTTCATCTATTTTGCAAGCTTGAAACAGTCAATTGCAATCAGAAGAATATAAAGTATTATTTTGTCACTGAAATGAAGTTTTTGGCTGAAAGCATAATCCATTAGGCATCTGTTCTTACTCATGTACCACAAATACTCATTACTTTTGATTAATTGTTTTATCAATTTTTCCATATCTGTAAAAATAAAAAGTGCAGTATTTTTACAATAAGGGTAGAAAACATCAATGAAGACACATTTTTGACCTTTGCTAAATGAAGAACATCAGTCTGGGCATATCTTACATATATGAAAAATTCTGAATAATGCAGCCTTTGGACCTAGCTCCCAAATGGTTGATCACAACTGTAAAGAGCATAGGGTACTTATTAAACTGAAAGATTTGTGGTCTTTGGAAATGATTATCACTGACTTTGTATCTTACAAATAATATTTCAGACATAAAAGTAATATCATAATGAAACTAACTTGCAGCAATGAAATGGAATTATTTCATATGAGCAAGTTTTTATATTGCTGTTTATTGTCCTTGGTCCATGTGTGAAAGTAAACACAACTTTAATTAAACATATCTGAATAAATCCTGACAGAGTGACACGTATCAACCTGTAGGTGACCAGGTCTGGAATTTTTTGAGTACGACAATTACATATTTGAGTAACTAAGTACACAGTTCACTTTGGTCAAAATAAACCTGTCAATTATACCTGCCATGACATCAGTCTTTATAATGTCAGACATACATTTCTAAGTGTAATGGCTACAGTTGATGTTTGTATGAAAATACTTTTCTCACAAAAAATGTAAAAATTTCCTGATATAAGCAAATAAAACATGTAGAGGCATATGCAGTCATGAGTAAACATTGGGGATAATCATCAAAATGAAGGTGTTTTAGGGAAGGGAAGGAGTGAGGATAGGTTTGGTGGCTTCTGAAATTACACTCGTTCTCATCTATCATCGAACGCGCAACTTCATGTGAATGTTGATACATCTCATGAATTCATCAGTGTGTTTCCTTTGAAACTTCATGAGTTGATAAGGAACTTCCTAGGAAGATTTCGCCGCCTCAACGATGTAATTAATAATATTGCTACAGACTTCCAGACAAGTCGGCGCCAACAAATAAAACATGCTGAGGCATAAAACACGCGTGCGCCACATTTATTTTCGCTGAGAGCATGCACAGTTGTCCCTAAAACGCTCCATGCTTTCCGCGGTGTTCGAGTTTTTTCAAACTTTTGTTGGTTTGTCCATGGTGCCGATGAGTTTTGTAAATGAAAATGTCATCAGAATTTGTGTTTAACGTTCACTTCCAATACTATGGTGCACAAAAGATAACATCCGTGTACATGAAGAGAGGGTGAATTCATGAGAATGAAAGCTAGTAAGTGAAAGTTTAAAATGCCGAGGTGGAACTTTAAAGGCGAAGATTTACGTTCAGGATGGGACATCGCCATCAGTTTTGGGCAGAGAAATGTTCTTACACTTTTGTGAAATACGAAAGATTCACATTTCAAGAGAGAAAAAATGTACTCGAAATTTCCTTGAGAATCAACATCGCGCAGGTTCGTTTTGAGAGTCAACATCGCGCTAGTTCATTTCCTCACCCCGGCACAAATGTACGTGCGTGTAGTGACGATACTATGAATGATGACGGTCCCATTTTCAAATGTAACCACATTCTCTCGCAAAGAAACGACAAGCACCGGGAGTAATGTTTGCTATGGCATTAGCAGTCGCTAGTGAACCTGTAGGCGAAATCTTGATGAGATCTCAGCTCGATCTTTATATAGTTGAAACACGGCTCGCAAACGTTGAAAACATTATATGGTGGCTGGTAAATCAGTCGAACCCCTCTCGCCTGCAATAGTCGTTGGAGATTTTGCTCAACATATCGGGCGTGGTGGAAACCGCAATTATCCATAATTACACAGTCACCTACGGCCAAACAAGGATTTCCAAAATTATCCGTAACTCGAACAGCCTCATCGAAAAAGTTCAATAACTCCAACCCGTTTGATGGTCCAACGATCACATCGGAATGATCGACACCCGTAGCACTGACAAGGATGTACGTAGCGTTCGATGCATGGCATGGAGTTGTCTTTGAACTGCCGGTGTTCTGATTTCTGCGTGTCCAAAACGACGATTGCCTGTAGTTCTGATCACCGAAGACTCGTCAAACCAATGAATTTGATTTATATTGTAATCAGAAACAGTTTCTATGAAATCCAGTGTATATTGTCTGATAGCTGGAGTCATCGATTCGGCAGCAAGACTTGATATTTTCTTTCGACTCATGTTCAGGTATTCGGTTATCGCTCGGTGAATTGTCGCCAGCGATGGTACGTTTTCGGCCGTACACCCGTTATCATCAAGAAGTTACCTTCTGATTTCGTGCAAGTAAATACTTGGTTGCCGCCTTTTATAGAACTCGATATGTTGGAGAATGTTGTCGATAACTTTAGTACGTTCTCGCGCTGGTCATACATAGTATCACGCCTGTTCTCTCGTATTTGCAGCAGATACTGTGCGCTTTTGATTTAGACACTCCGGTCGTCGATGCAATTTCACCATAAGAAACGCCTTTCAAGTGAAGTTCTCAGATGCGTCTTCGTGTCAGAAATGGTGTCGGAAAACCACGTTGCATTTTGGAAGTGTGTACTATACTGTGCACGGCAGTTGTACAATGTTGCAGCAACCCTCAACTTTGCCGCCCAAACTATTTTTGTATCCGCGATCTGTTATTCGCATTTTAGTTGTCGTATTAATGAAATGAAATTCGCGCACACATTTTACCGGGCTAAAACTTCGCCCATTGTTTTTGAACAATTCATACGAATCGCTAATGTAAAGGTACTATATGTATTCACGTAGCTAGGAATATGACGTTCACGTCAGTCGTTTGCGTACAGTGTATCTTATGTTTACATAAACTTGTAAACTTGTCGCCAGCGCGGCGCGGCGGCGTCTGAAATCTTCCTAGGAAGTTCCTTATCAACTCATGAAGTTTCAAAGGAAACACACTGATGAATTCATGAGATGTATCAACATTCACATGAAGTTGCGCGTTCGATGATAGATGAGAACGAGTGTAAGTCTTTGTATACAGTCCAGCAACAGTTTACAATCCCAAAGGTAGATTTTGGTCAATGTTAAATATGATGACGTATGTACATCAGACTTAGCCACCGTAAACAATGAGGTATTTACAGTTGTAACAACCCCCAGATGTACAAAATAGCTTGTACATTTCAGGGAATATCACGTAAGTTTTTCTGAAAATATTTATCTTATAACAAAAATACTGTTAATCTCCATTTCTTGTAAATATTTAGCTCTGCTGTCAACGACGCAGAGCTTTTCAAATAGACTGATTTTCCCAGACACAGATGGGCTATATCATGCTCTCATATACGGTATATTCTAACTACAAAGAATTAATGAAAGGCAAGGAAGGAGGAATGCTGAGGGATTCATCAAGCATATTATTACTCTGAATTTGAATAAACCTGTCATTTACTTATGGACTAAACACTGCAGTGAAATAGCAGGAAAGGATGTACCACTTTGTAGTCGCAATTTATGTCATGAAATTTTTAGCATTTAGTATCCTCTAGAACCATATGATGCCTTGATAGCAATATTATTTTCATCAGAGCTTTTCTGTCACATTTGACAACAGAGGTGTACTGTCTGCAATATTACGTGCTTTGCATTGATATCAGAAAATGATGAACTTTATATGTGTGTTTGAAATGAATAAACCTAAACCATTTTATATTAATGGCAAAAGACACTGAATAACAAATTCATTGGTCATTTAATTAAGTTTGATGTTAGAAATTCTATATTAAGATTACACGTATTAAAATCTGCTCGGTTTGATGGACCTTTAAGTTTCAGGAATAATTTAAGTTCCACGTTTGGTGCTGACAGGTGTATCCTCTGCAGTTGGATTAGTGCAGTGCATGCTTTGTTCTGTTCATTAATCAATGCATGGCATGCAACATAGTGCATCTAATTGGTCCTTATAGTTGTGTGGTTACTATCAGTTCCTCTTAAAAATGTGCATCAAAGGTCTCTTCTTGTTGCTGTGACAAACACACACATACTGAATGTATTGTTGTCAAACCATGATCTGAGCCTCACACTAAGACCACAATAATATGCAATTGAACAGAATAATGTGAAGCAGTTCATCAAAGACAATCAACCTAAACACAATGGATAAAAGAAACAAGAAAACATTTATTAACAGTCTCATTATTCTCATTTTCATTCATGAAATATGAAGCTTGTATGCCCAACTTTAGAAGGCACGGTTCTCATTTACTCTTTCCATATGTACTGTATCTCTGAAAGTCAAAGGTGTAGAAATAATTCACAAAGATTCATCTCAAATTGTAATACATATATCATTTCAGCAATTTGTCAAATTGGTGTTGTGGAGTTCTACAATTTTTTTCTAATCATGAGGCTGTTTCTTTCTCACCTTTTTAAGGATTGTTTATAGCCAATCTAAAGTGGTGTCTAATCGACAAGTACAGAACACAAGTATTAAGAAATAATTGAAGCACCAATTATTTTAATAAAAAATAATCTTTTTATTTTTTATCCAATATTTGTTTACATAAATTTTATTTTCATAAAAAATAAACAATGGTTGAATTTTATCTATACCAGTACAATATGCACAATGTATGCAGCTTTTGAAAGGTTTTCTAGGAGAATTCTATGTCTGATCACTTGGAACATCTTAAATCTCAAATTGGCTGCAGCTAAAACAATTTTATGTAGTCATGCTAATACCACTTCATCCCATGTAGTTTATCACCATAATCTTTGGTGAAAACCAAATTTATGAGGAAATATAAATAATGTGCCGAGAGTTTGAATGCCTGAAAATGTAAGCATCATCAACATTGAAAATATTGTTTCAACAGTTCCTAAAAGTAATTTATCAAGGTTCAGAATAAAAAACAAACAACAAACACAGCAGAATGTTTCCAATATAAGGGAATTGTACTTCATGGTGACACTGTGCAAGATTTTGTAAAAAAAATACCAGCACACCTAATGCTTCACAAAGTTGGACTTTGACCATTGTACTTATTGGCTGCATGTACCTGATACAAACTGAATTGGACCGTTTCCAATATCACGTGAGCTCTTCAGCAAGCTGTTGGTATTTGACCAAGCTGGGTGTTGGCAGAGATCTTAGTGAGTATTTCTTCTAATTTCAGTTCGACTGTGAAGACTTTCAACTTGAAGACCTAAAAGGAGACAGTTAAGATAATCATACATTAGGTATTTGGATTATCTCAGTTTTAAATATCATGTACATGAACATGGTACCGTATATATGGGGCAAGGCTTTGTGTTGATAGGATTGGCGAAACTATATCATTTACTTCCTCAAATGACAAGTTGTCACTACATTCTCTGATTTCTGTGATGGCAAACTTTAAAATTTTCATCATCCATGATTTTTGCTTTGCTGAGATAAATTCCAACAAAAGACTGTCAAAAAAGGCAATTCTGAGTTAAAATTGCAGGATACAATGTTGATGTGAGTAGCCTACCTTGACCTGATTTCACATGTTTGGTTAGAACAGAAGAGAAAAACAACATGAAATGTATTGCTACTTATTAGGTTTCCAAATTTTGGAGTGACAATCGTGTATGGCGAACTTTTCTTGATACAGAGTCAAACAATTTCCAATAATGCAAAGGAATGGACTCCACACAGTGGTGGTCCTGAGTGACTAATAATTTACAATGCAATTGTTAAGCTTGTTTACACAAAGTAAAACATTAAACAGCAATGTCAGCATTTATAGACCAATATACCGGTATGAAACCTTTTAATACTGACCTTACATGACCTTTCTGTTCTAAAGAGAACTGATCAATGCATTTGTAGCAGTGTTTTTTGGAAAGGTATTGCAAAGTGCAGACTTCTCCACCTCCATCAAAAATTGCCAGCATATTATGCTGGCAGTACATCAGTGATTCAGCCAAAGGTTTGTAAAGTTACCGAAACCACACCAAATAGTCAGTAAGTGGCCATCAAAATGCTTATTATGGTGGAAATTTTCATCTCTTTGCATGCAAGTGTTTTTCCAAAGCGAAAATTGTCTTGAACTTCATCAGTGATTTTGCTAACAGATCTTGTATAATTCTCCTACACCAAACATATATATTGTTCTATTATAAAATTGTTCTACACCTGCAGGGTACAGATATCTATGGTTACTGTGGTTTCCATGGGAATTTGCATCTCCTTGCCATTTTTTCCAACAAAAAAAAATTGTCATTACAGTGACAGATTATGTCTTGGGAGGAGATCATCCAACCCTCTGATTAAATGTCTTGAAAATAACCATTAATTGCCCAGATGCTTGCATTTTACTTGAGATAACAATTACCGTGCAGTCAAACACCTTGGCCAGCCTTAAATCAATTTAATTGAATATTTAAATTATCAAAATTGTACATCATCAGCGAAGCTTTGCTCCAATTTGATCAGCCAATTTTACAAAGCAAAGTTAAAAGCTATAGAATGACCAGCTGCAAAAAAGACATTTTCAGAACTTTTTGAACATTGACCCAAAAAATTAAGACGTGAAAATTAACACCAGATTAATGAAATTTGCTCTAAAATCTTAATGAAATCATTCTCGGAACCAAATGACATAGCTATCAGACAATTAGTTTGTGAATGGAAGTATGTAATGCAACCAAAACAGAGGTAAGACCTCTGAAAAAATACACATAGGCAAATTTCATAATGATTTATATATTAAAAACCTTAATGACGTCATCCATAGCAACCCTTCAATCAAAGTTAAGAGGTATCCAAGGAGCAGCTTTTGAGTTGAGGATTTCTGACAAAACATTAGATATACGTTATCTTAACTTAACAACTGGAAATGGGAAGGAATCTTGATTAAATAATGCATCTCAAGAAATACATGTGCAAAAAATCAAAGCCAATTCGGCAGCCACTTGTGACAATTAATTACTGCATTTTATCAGAAAGGTGATTATCCACACCATACAAATTGATAACCTCCTTGTCAGTGACCATGTAACTAAAAGCTGTTCGTTAAATTCACAATTAACCATTCCTTGTATTTCAGGATTAAAATTTCACTTGCAGTTCCATAGTACTTTTACCAGTTCCATGATGCAGTGTGCTATGGTATACAAAGCGTATGTTAATACTCATACACAATTGTCCAATTCAGATTGTGAATGTGATATGTAAATTTAATGACTGATTGACATGCAATTACTGACTGACATCTTATCAGGGCAGTATCTCACACTGCAACAGATATAAACCAATAAATTATAGACGTACTCGGCTCAACTTATGGGAGGGGGCTTGAGTTTGGGGGGAAATCATAATTTGCGTAGCAAGTAATTATAATTACATCAAATCCTACTATTTCCTGTAAATTAAAGGTTAGCCTAGAGAAAATAATTCTAGTTCCTCAGATGTTTTTGGCGTAGGCAGCAAGCAAAATTGTTTACAATTTTTAGCTCCCATAGCCATATGTATATATGGCAATGGAAGCTATTCTTATTGGCTAGGGAAATGTCTGTATGTATGTATGTCTGTATGTCTGTGTGTCTGTATGTCTGTATGTCTGTATGTCTGTATGTATGTATGTATGTCTGTCCGTCAACATCAAAAACTCCAAAACCGCTGTACATTTCATCTTGATATTTGGTGTATACATGGATAATGGGCTGTATATGAGATTTTGTTCAAATGAAGTTGTCATTGCCAAAAATATGCAAATTAAGTGAAAAAATGTAAAAACAGTCAAAATGAGTCTCAATAACCACTGAGCAGATTACATGAAAAATTAGCATGTAAGTACTTTGGGCTGACATGAAATGATTGTGCACATCTTGGGTCAGTATCTTGGACTTGCTATTTTTCATGATTTTTTTTGTAATTTTCTCCCATTTTTGTTCAAAAAATCTTCTTCTCTGAAACCACAAGTCCGATTGATTTGAAACTTGGTATG
>LD367806.1:5052-19627 GCA_001465055.1 Ptychodera flava | reverse complement strand
ATAGTTGTTGAATTTCAACCCTATGGTAAGTGTGTTTGCGTAGGTTGCTGTACCGGTACTATTTTCATGTACTTTCTTTTAGATTCAGTGTTATTGGTATTGTATTGTTTCATTTTCATTTTTGCTGATTTTCTGAATGATTTCACAGTACTTAGTGATGTAGACTCCCTTTCTCCACCAAAATAAGGAGGGAGAAATGTGACATTGTGTTATGTCATTATTATTCATGAGCTGTCGTTACTATTCATGAGGCCATGTATGTATGTTTCTCAGTACCATATGTACCTGTCAGTCTTCAGCCAGACCTAAGCTAGTCTTCAGTCTTTATACTATAGAGAAATGTTTCTTTGAGTATTAAAAGTAGCATTTTAGATTCATTGTACCCACTGTCCCTCCTGTCACATCCCCTTCAACACTGGGATATCTGCCTTGCCAGCCCTTACACACAACCAAGTGATCAACAGTACTATTATGACCATGGTCACATCTCAATATTATCATCCTAATGATTACTACCGGTATATTGTTGTGTTATACTTTTCTGTCAATTTTTTTGTATTTGAGAACTTTTGAATACTTATCGGTGGCTAAGCTTATTGGAATTTTAGTTGTTAAGTTAGTTTAATTTCCTTAGATAACAGCGAATGAAAATAAATGTACTTAAATTTAGGTACACATTTATAAAATGTCTATTCAACAGTTACATCACAAAAGTTGATAATGTGATTAATAAGTTTTTTCTCAGTTTTGCCTTTCACTTTTGTGAAGTTTTAACCTTACGACAGTCATCATAAGAAAGGGTAGAAGAAAATATACAGTACATGTAGGCTTGAACTTCTAAACATTCTAGAAACTTCAAAAAATTTAAGTGTTTCTGATATTTTTAGATTTTGGATTGCCATTTCATTTATGAGTTAGTATATATATTTGTGACAAGATACTCACTGTTATCAGAGAGGTTGAATTTTAACACTATGGTGATGGTATTTGCCAAGGTAGCTATACCTGATTTGAACAGTAGTTCATTGTATTATACTTTCTTTTAGATTCAGTGTATCATTGTATTTATACTTACTTTAAGGTTTGCTAATTTTTTGATAGTCTAGTTTTGGTCTCAGTTTTGCCTTCCACTTTTGTGAAGTTTGAACCTTGTGACAGTCATAAAGTAGATTTGAAAAAGAAAATGTACTTTTAGCATTGTTTTATCCTAGTCATTTAACCAAGCTTTCAACCAAGCCTTTCACAGAATGTTCAGCCGATACATTACCCTCTGTTACAGAAATGAATGGAATAGTTTATACTCAGCTCCACTGATATTATTTCAGTACTTTTGCTTGATATGTTTGAAAGATGTTTTTATAGTTTTTAATTGTAGTATATTATAGTATGTAAAGCACGATATAGGAATGTGTTTACTGCTACACATTGAAATCAGAGCAAGGTATAGCAAAGGAAGTTTAGTCTACCAGTGTTTCCACCTTAGGTGATAAATAATCTCTCAATGTGAAATCTGAACATTTATTATATCATACCAGTATATTGATGGTGCAAATTCAGCAATCTGATTGGTCGAGACGCGAAAAGAACTATGGTATATTGGCGATATACCACGGCTGGCATTGCGCACTAGCCAGAACTAGCATAGCACTAGCCAGAGTTTCAATATACTGTTATGATATAATAGCAATAAATCACACCCAGCGACGGTATACCATTCGATGATTTTGACCAGTTCACTTCATATATGCACTCGCTATCGCTCGTGCACATATGTCGTGAACTGGTCTAAATCTCGTGTTATACCATCGCTGGGTGTGCTTTATTGCTTAAATACATGACTGTAACTTTTTCTAAGTTTTAATAAAGTGATATTAACCAAAATGGAAAAAGGACTGCCATTTTTCTTGCTTATGACATTCACCACACAAAATATTCAATTTGTTTCTTGATTTTACATTGACCAAAAACATTTGTTTTGTTTTAACACTGCATCACTCTACTGTTATTGATGACATACTGTAAAAAAAACTTTGGTTATTTGGAAAATCTATCAGTACTTATTTGATTGGATTGACCACAATTAATTTTGTGAAGTACTGAATGGTCAGAAGTATATTTTGTATTAAAAATTTTAAATCATCTCTCACTTTTCCCAACATTGATGTATAGGTGTTTTGACGTCAAAGTTCAAATAGCATCCAATAACACCTAAAGTTATTGTGCTCTCCATCAAAGTTACATGTATTGGACTCTGCATCCTCTGATGCCAAAACTCACTGCACGAAAAACTCCATAGGTTACAGGTGCAGTCGTATAATACTAGTCATTACTCAAGTTTTCAATTTGATGATAAAAAATTCTAAAATTCAAACTGAATTCTAACATTTGCTTTTCTTTCCTCAGTCAGAAATGTGCTGTACATAAGCATATTAGCATAAAATAAATATGCAATATTTTACAGTATGTCAATCTGTCAATCAATAAATATCTTTTGTGATGAGTACTAGTACTATAGCTATAGACTACAAAGTAACATTGACAACAATGAGTTTGATTCATCTGTGAAAATTATGAATGAGATCTCTGGAGAGATTGAATAACTGAGGTACCAGAACTTGCCTTCCAGCAGAATTGCAGAATCAAACCTTCTTGGAAGCAATTTGTTCAAGGTTGCAAGGATTAAAATATTTAAACTTTTGAGATAGTACCAGTATATCCAACAACAAGGAGAAATGGAAGGAAATAGAATGCCAAAGATACATGTACTTAAGTTATCCAATAGAACAAATTTTCTGAGCAGAATTCCCTTTATGAAAAATGATCGGAATAGGAATCTACATGTACTATACCTTTTTGTTGGGACAGGTATTTTCATAGATGCTTTGTAAAGCAACAGGGAGTCGTGTAACTCCCTGAAGTGATGGTATCTCTTCTTGATGGTCCAGGTATATGGGCCATGTTGCAATTCAATCACGTACCTGACAACATGAATAACCAGAAAAGCATTATGATGCAGACCACAGGTGCTGTGTGATCCGGATATTCTGCCATAAACATACAAACATCTGTATTTATGTAAGTTACTAAGTATACATGTATGTGTGCATGTGCATACAGTAAATATAGAAACAGCATTTCATCCACAAAAATTTAGCTGCTGCTGCTAATCAAAATTTATTCCCACTCTTGATAATTTGAATGTATGTATTGATATCACTGATTAATGTAATTATTTTTCTGGCAAAATCAAAATTCAAATTATTTGCAATCTTTTAACATCATAAATTTTTATTTCAATATTGTCCTTAACACATTGCACAAACTCTGTTTTATAAATTTAGCTGTTTGAATTACTGAAACATTATCTCTCCCTATTACTTAACAGGCATATGGTACCTGTACATGCATTTACTGTCTAAATATACATGGCGAACATACTGAAATTTCAAAACAAGTGCTGTACAGCAGATGACAACATCTGCTGCTTCACCAAAATCATCTGATTTCATTACAATTTTATTGCTCATGGTGACTATATTGTTAATCTCTATCTGCCTTTGAAATCCTGGAACATAAATAATTCATTCTTCCCAAGTTGATGTTGTAAACCCTTTGTTTTACAACCTGGGGGCTATAACTCATTGAAAATATCAACCAGGTGCATTTATTATGTTGAATACCCAAGGCTGGAAACCTTGTTGAAATGGTTGATGAAGCAATATTTTGATGCCTGTGAAATTTCTTTCCTTAGATTACACTAAGTGATCAGATGGCAGTATATAAACAGACTCTCACATCACTATATCCCTTTACAGCCACATTTTTTGTATGACATTTTCTTCTCAAGCAAAATTGTATCTCAATACCTTAAAGGCAGAGTGAGTCTTTGGGACAGATATCTGGAATCTTACATTTATTACATTACCTTTCTGATCTCCCACTTGTGTTGGCTCTTTATAAAAATCTTGGAATAAAGTTTTCAGAGTCATATATATTTTATTTTTGAAAATCAAAAGTCATTTTTTCGCATACAGTTAAACACACGGATGGCTGCCATTTGCAACATTACTCTTGTTTCTTCTTGATTTTGAAAGAGGATGGTTAACAGTTTCCCGACGGAAAGTTGAAACGAAAGTTTTAAGTCTTTCACTTTCCAGGCACATGCTACCTTAATGAGTAATAGAGGTATGAAAAGGATTACGTTTTTGATTACTTGATCCCTAGGTGATAGGGTCACTGAAACTTAATTATTCACTGTTCTGGCATATTCTAATATCATGCTATTGCACTGTACATGTCGGAAATTACAAAAAATATACACATACTTTACTCAGACCAAAGTGTAATGACTTAAGAGAATGGAAAAAAGCAGAAAATCATGTTATTTCAGATTCCTAAAATGATTGAATGCTTCTTTTGAGTGCTAGGAAGACAAACAGCTATTGATCCTAATGATGAATTTAACTGGTGCATTTATTAAAAATATCTGTATCTGCAATCTTTAATATAGTTACATGTGTTTTCAGCCTATTAATTTAATGCAGTTTTGATCATTTTTATCTGTGATTAATGAGGTCAAGCTGGGTTTAATACGCATACATGTCCTATCACATGTATAAGCCATAGAAATTTATGCTGTTCACATGTACTGCAATTTTCATGTTTTTAGTGATCAGGGTGGATGCATGCTTGGTGCAGTAAATATCTTGTGAATAAACAAACCCTACAGCTAATTTTGCTGTCAAAAATTGTTTGTACATTTTTCTGATATTTTCACCTTGCATATTTACTGCTTACTACCTTACACACATGTAGAGTACTGGCTTATAAAAAGTCATCATAAAACAGCACTCTGATTTTACTAGCTTTCCTGGTAGCTAATGAAAATTAATAGATTAAGGTAGAACTCGCCCAGGGACAGATATTCAGACTCTCAAACTTTTACAATTCTTTTCTGATATACCACTTGTGGGGGTTCATTTGAAAGCTCTTGGTGTAAGAAATTTTTTATTGGCTTAGATTTTTGAAATTCAAAACTTTTATTTTTCTCCATAGAGTTAACACAGGGATGGCAGCCATTTTGAATTTTAAATACTAGTATTTGTAAATCTTGGGTTATTTGTTTCTATGGTACCAAAATTTGCACGGTGACCCCCAACTTTTATTCTTGATTTTGAAAGAGACTGGTTGAAAGATTCCTCAAGGAAAGTTTGAGCAAAAGTTTAAGTTATTCACTTTCGAGGAGCATACTACCTTAAACCAAGTATTTTAATAGACTACGGTACAAATGAAACCACGTGCACAAATGCGCAAAGAAATTTATATATTTCTATACGAGTTTGTACACGTGGGTTTGTTTGTACCAGCATCATGTTATCTCTTGGGCATACTGAGTCTGCAGGACACTGTGCATCCTTTTTATTCTGGAGTATAACTATTGTGCAATTTATGAATACCCAATACTTTGAGTTACATATATGCAATCTGCACGTGTATTTTCTTCTCTTAGCTGTTCTGTTTGTAGGAGTGCCTGGGAAGTAATTTTTCTCAAAAAACTAACGGCCACAAATCATTGCAAATTAGGTACTTGAAACAGTATGGTAACATTGTGATCTATTGATCTTCTTGAACTCTACAACATGTGGAGAGGTCACAGTTAGAAAAATGTAACAACTTAGCCCAGTTATTGAACCACTCTTTTTTGAGAGTGGGGATTTGGCTGAGCAGTTCTATCTGTTGCTCCCCCGCTAGGTGAGTGGATGCTACATGTTGTGTGTTTGAACACGACTGAAAACACCGTATTTGGTACTTACAAATTAGGATTGAGCAACTGTGGCGTAGGGTACCTATCCACATCAGTGATTTTCACAACGATTCTTTCACCGGGAATGAGAACTCTTCTGTCGATGTCATCAAACGGCAAAGGGTCATCATGGACACAACAATAGGGAATTTCACGATCAGCTGTAAAGACAGTTGAAATGAAATCATTATTCCATGTTTGCACATACCAGTAACAGTACAATGAAATAAATAAATATAAGAAAGAATGTTCTAACAGTTCTGTGTAATGGATCAAACGTATTGAATATATAAGGTTCAGATTAAGGGTCTGCAATACATGTACCGGTACGATGAATATATTTGCATATGTGTGTTCATGTACTAAAAATGTTACTTTGTTATGAGGTTGTCAATAAATAATTGTGGAAAAGCCTCATGGATGGTCATTAATATACGGTACTTGTACACTGCACTTGCATGCAAATACAGCAGACACAACATACCTGTAGACCAACATTACATGGAGCATTAATAAATTTAACTTAATATGTATAAAACATTAATAGTTGTGGAATGTACCTATTGCAAGACAGGTTAGCACAAGTACTACAGGAAAATGTCTTTGATCTTTATAGGTACAGGTAAATTTGAAAGCGAATCTAATATTAAACGTATCACATTATCAGTAGCACATTGTACATTTATATTGAAGCTGTCACACTGCAACTACCCATACCATCATGTCAATGGCTTTTAGAGAATGCTCTCCCCTGGGCAGCATTGTACTTTGCTACATTTGTAAGTGCTCACTAGAAATGTCACCTGAGACTGATTGGCTATGATTGGGTACACATGTTCATGTGCTTGACATGCAGTCACTGTATACTGTAGGCAATGCTCTTAGAGTCCACATCCATCTTTGTCTAAACCTTAGCCTCAGGTTTTCAACTATCAGGTTAAGATGCATGCCTTCTTGGAATCACTTTTCAGGGTTTTATATTTCATTCCTTTATTTCAGGAAATATTTGCTTTTCAGACCCATTTTTGCATTTGTATTATTTGTGAATCTTACCTGTTCAATTAAGTTGTTACACATTTTCAACACTGATTCTCAAGTTTTGATTTCATACAAGAGAGGTTATATCTGGATCATGATGTGAAACGACGCAATCAATATTGTTGTCAATATTTATTTATGGAATCAACATTTATGTAAACTATATTATAAATCTTTGTTGCCTGGCTGGCAAAAATATCAACATGAAAGCTGATGTATAGACATTGTGCTGGCACACTTGTAAACCAATACCATGCACCAAAACACAAAGAATTTCCGTGATAAAAGCAAATTTTTTATTCGCAGGTCAAGATATAGGCCTGCCACAAAGAAATTTAAAGAATTCCTAAAAGTGATGCAAATTTTCAAAAAATACATGATTATTAGAGGGCAAACAGTGTATGGAAAGTGGGACGGATATATTACTTCAGCAAGGGACTGGTGCATCAGTTGTTGATTCCCTATCTATGCTTCAAAGTTACAAAAAGAATGATTTCTTATTGATATAAGGAGTTTCCTGTCAAGGAGTAAGAAGGAAATATGCGATACAATGAAGAAAATTTAGTGTCTATTAGTTTTCATGAATGGCTGTCACTAGATCTTGAGGCTGCAACCCCTACTTCCACCCCATCTGGAATAGCTGCCTCAGTTTTACTTGAGTCTAGAATCCATCAGCATTTTGATACCCAAAACCACACTGGGGTATCCAAACACTCAGGAGAGATTTAGGAAAATCTTTTGCACTCAGGAGCAATTTAACTTTCAACTGAATTCAATGCACAAACTGCATGTGCCCTAGCTTTCTATTAAGTAGGCATGGATGTAAGTTAATTCAAGTCTTCAGGTAACACAACATGACGTCTAACGAGGAATATTGGCCATTTCCAGCAAATGTCATGGCACTGATTAGCATGTAATCAGATAGGATATTTTACTGTGCAACCTTTGCTTGAACCACTGACATTTCAAATCAGCGACACAATCTAGAACTCTTTGCCTTATAAACCTGCTTTCACTTTCAAAACTGGTATAAATTTACAGTCATTATGTTAAGATTGACAGCTTGTTGACTTTATCCAGAGGTTGCCATGCATACCAGTCAACTAAAAGCACTCAATCAGGTACTTGAAAATACACAGGTGTACAACAAGAGTCTCTCATATCTAAATGGGATTGTATTAATCACATCACTATACATTTTCAAACAGCTTCTGTGTTCTTAAAAATTTGTGGTTACATGAATTCTCACTACCCTCTTTACCCAAAACTGTTAAATTTAAACTTCAAATAAAAATATACCCCCACTGCTTGAAACTGTACATATTGAACAGGTCTTGGGGAAGCATGTTGGCTAAAAAAAGGTTGTAGGTCGTACACTTTATATTCCAGTTTGGATTAATACTAGTGTATGATATCAATTTTTGAACAAAAATTGCCCTAAAAATACAAATTTCAGATTTCATCATAATATCAATATATCACACAAAGATACTTCCTACAATTTAGAAATCTGTATACCATATTTCAAAGCTATCAGACAAGTGATTTTTGAGAAAAAGGAAATTTGAGCAAAAATTTAAAAAAAATCACCCCAAAATACAAAATTGCAGATTTCATCATAATTTGGAAATATCAGATGAAGATCATCCCTAGGAACATGTCTACCAAATAGCAAAGCAGTGTTTGTGAAACAAGTTTTTCGACCAAAAATTGCAAAAATGCCCCAAAATACAAAATTGCAGAATTCATCATAATATCAACATATCGCATTTTGATGCCTATGAATCTGTATACCAAATTTCAAAGCTATCAGACAAGCGATTCTTGAGAAAAAAGAAATTTGTCCAAAAATGGCAAAATTGCCCCAAAAATACAAAATTGAAGATTTCATCACAATTTGGATATATTATCAAGATCATCCCTAGCATGGAAAGCTATCAGACAAGTAGTTTTTGAGAAACACATTTTTTGACCAAAAATGGCAAAAATTCCCCTAACTATACAAAATTGAAGATTTCATCATAATTTCAATATATCACATTAAGATAATCCCCAGGAATCTGAATACTTAATTTCAATGCTATCAGACTTGCGATTATTGATAAAAAAAATTGACCAAACATGGGAAAAATTGCTGTAAACAATACATCCAAATCCCAAATTAACCCAAAGCTTTATTTACTTGTTTTTGTGGAGGGAATGAGTTGTGATGTTTTACAAAGAGAGGAAAGAAACTAATTGTTTTGATTTCTTTTACTGCATACAAATACAGGTGAGGGGGACAGGGGCAGGTGCATACTTCAGTACTTGTTACATCAGACGTGTATGCTAGGTGGTTTCGCATTTGATAAATTAAAACTAGTGATAGATGAATATTCTGTCTTCAAAATACAGGTATGACTAGATCAGAAAGAATGTACAACTGCATTATTTATAGTTAGCTATACTATGCCTTCAGCACAGCTTGCAGTAATTTTTTAGTTTCCTCCAACATTATTTATCACAGTATGAGTGAAGACATTGACATTCATGCAATCTGCATTACACATACATTACAGAGCATTACTGATCATTACAGAATTATGTAAGTTCTCTGCAGAGATTTATAAAACATAAAGACACCGCTGTCTTGGTGTACATAAACATACCAAATCGGAGCTAAAAAGTATTGCATTTTATTGTATTGTACTGTGTACATATTTTTGGATAAGTCAAGAAACTATATAGCGAAAAATACGCATAGATTATAGTACACAAGTTTGATTGTAGATTTATAATACACACATTAGTTCAAAATATTGATGCAAAAATATGATGGCACTAATCAACAACACCCATTAACGCTTAAAGGGACAATTGTTTTCACAGAGAACTCTTTCTATCATGCACATTAATTTAAACAAAGAAACATAAACAAAATTAATTCCCATTGTGGAATAGATTTAAAAAATAAAAAAACATCTACGCATCAAAGAAATAAAACTAAAAAAGGCATGAAACCAAACTCAAGGTTCGAATCAACTTTTACACTTGGTAGTCCAAGTGGACAACCATTGTAGAATATTAGTAGTCCACAAGAAACATCTGGTAGTCTATACTCACTAAACCTATATGAATAATTTTAAATTATTCTATTACGATTTCTGACAATTTTACAAACAAATGAATATCATAATGCTCTATAATCAGCTCTCATGTACTAGAATTTTCATGAAGACAGCCAGGCAACATGGTGACAACGTATAGAAAATGTAGGGAAGTATTTTTAAGGTGAAATGTTGTATGAAACTATGACAAAACATTTCAAAAACTTGGCAGTCCCCAGGCAAGGTTTGCTTGTTATGAGACAAGGTACTACCATAAACTTCACGCCCTGAAATTCAATTTGGTATGCACGCAGGCTTGGACATGGCAAACATACATGGCAACCAACAAATGTACAGTTTACATCTACACATTCTTGTTTCCTACAAGTGAACTGTGAATTGACTGATCTACCTGTTAAATACCTTCAAAATAACCACTGATCATATATATACATGTAAGGCCAGGAAGAAAAAATAAATTGTTCATCGGAATCGCCGCTTCTACTTTGGCATGTTTGGAAATTTTTATTTTTTTTTGATCGCGGCAAATTCTTACTTCCGCATTACAAATATGTTTAGTCATGCTGCTGGTGGCGCCCTACACTTTGTCGGGTTTTCGCGGGCACGGGATTTTTAATGAGACTTCCTACGTGTTTGTACGGACTTCGTTGACCGCCAACACGTTGTTGTGACGTCTGAATTTGGCGAATCACGACGCAAAGTGGGTCGATTTGGTTAGGTTAGTACATGTCACATCATAAGTATTAATTTGATCGCCAACATTCGACGTGATGGCCAACAGTTAGTTCTAAAGACGCTATTCAGTGTTTGTCCTGATATTACGTTCGGCGATTTGTTCAACAAGATCGTGACAGCAGATGGACGGTGCATCCGATTGAATGAAAATTGCATCGAAAGTATAAAAATTTACGGCAATGACAAAACACATGGTTGCGTCGATGTTAAAGTACGATCTGAATGATGACTATATAACTTCACTCCGATCACAGTACAGTGTTGTTAGACCATTGTGTAAACTGTGTAGAGACAGTGGTAAAGAGGTCAAAACATGGGGCCAAAGTAAAATGAAATGACTCAGATGCTAGGTCCCACCAGGACAATATTAAAGGACAATACTGAATTGTTGGATTTCAGTGATTTGCTGTACATTTCAGTTTTATTCTGAGAGAATGTTGAAATACTCAGAATATGTTGTGCAAACACTAACTGTGAATGTAATGGCCTATGTTATTGTTGGGAAATATAGTCTTGAATTCAGTTACCAGTATCAGTGTTTCTTGTCTGAGATATTTCTGTTAAAAAGGGAAACAATTATCTTGCCTTGTCTGCATCTGTGCAAAAATGCCAGAGAACTGCGTTAACCTTCGGCCTAAAAAAAAAAATAAAAAAAATTTTCGCTCGCCGCTCCTGGAACTTGGTCCAAAAAATCCGATGAACAAGATTTTTTTTTCTCTGGCCTAAAAGAACAATTTCACTGAACATTTCACAGACTAACAATTAAATTGAAGCTAGCTTACAGTAACACCTGTCACAAGTCCAGCTAATGGACTATTAGAACCATTGCTAATTGCCGTATGCTACAACCTTCATTAGAACAGTATGGTGGCTCTATGACATTGTTTTCACATGTGATCACCTGGTTGACCCCTTACAATAGGTTATCCAAATGGTCTTTTTCTCAGTTACAGCTCTTTTAGTTATTTGCCATGTCCTGTCACAACCCAAATTTTATGAAAAAGCAGGGCTAAGCCAATGGCTTTGGGTTGACAAAACTGGTAAAAGGGTTAATTGAAGTTGAAAATGCACTATATAAAGAACAAAATTTTAAAATTACACTGCAATAGTAACAGCTGGATATAAGATAATCATTATTTTTTCCCTCTGTATGAAATAGGATAATAATCGGCCATTGCTCTTTTCAATCTGCATGCTGAGTATTGGCTTTTGATATTGCCTTCATGCAGGGTCTTGATTTTCTTTTTCTTTTCTCAGTTCCCTCTTGGCAGACAGGGTTTACTAAATTTAACGCTCCATTTAATTTTCAGAATTTTATCTTAAAGTTTATACCTTCACAAAAAGAAATGTTTAATGACGTAAAGTCCCACTAGCTGTATCTTTTAGCATTACTTTTATGATTTTACTTTCAAGCTAAAATAAGTTTGTGAGAATGTACTAATTTAGGTATGTGTATACACTTACCGGTATTATTAACTACCCACTGGGTCTCTATATGCAATTTTGAACAAGATAAATATTAGACTGCGATTAAATGTGTGCCCAAACATTAAATCGCAGCCCAAATGAGCGAAAGCAAAAACCATAATAATAATAATAATGGGTTCTTTTATAGCGCTCATATCCACAAGTTCATGTGATCAAGGCGCTTTACAATTATTATTACCCCTGGTCACTGGACCTAATATGATACCACTCCACTCCCTGGGGAGCAAACAACAGCTCACATGTGCAGCCAATAAGCGCAGCAGAGCTAAACGCACACATTACAACCACTGTCCTACCAGGTACCCATCACTCCTGGGTGGGGAGAAACAATGAGGAATAAGGTGCCTTGCTAAAGGACACAAAACCATGGCCATGCCGGGGCTCGAACTCACCTTCTTTGATCGTGAGTCCACTGCTCTAGCAACTGGCCCATGATGCCTCCCCAAACCATGGATACTGACTGTGCATATCTGCACTGACATCTTCACATAAACTGCACAGAATAATCCATTATAATGCACAGGGGTGAATGTTTTCAACTGTGACATTGTATGTTCTCTTTCCTTTGAAATATTACCAATTTTTGAAAATGGCGGGAAATTAAAATAACCGTTTAAAGTTGAATTTACTTGTCAATTGTTTCACGAAGGAATGGTTTCCTAAAGCACTAAAAGCCCATATCCCTTCAGAGGGTAGAATTCAGAGAAAACCAGGAGAGAATAGGAAGGTATTTTGAGGTCCGTAAATTTCAAGAGTTACAGTTGGTGGGGCTTTAAGTGAAGAATACCTAAATTGCATACACATTTTCATAAGCATATTTCTACATATTTTACCTTACAAAATAATAAATAATTTTTACAGGGTTTACTCAACAGTATCTACACATTGAACTTTTCCTTTAGGAAACGTGAAATGTGTAGCAACCCCCCACCCTCCCCTTCCCACCTAAAATTGATCTTCATGCAGTTCTTGATAATGCAACATGAAATCAGCCTGTAGTTTATCTGATAACATCAGCATACTGTGAAGGTCAGAGGAAAACTTGCAGTCATAAAATTTCTTCCAATATAACCTTGACATATTTCAACAACAAGGTTACCTGAAAAAGAATTTAACTACAGGGCTATTTCAGCAGAGATTAGACTGACAGAGTAATTTATAGATACTTGTCCTCTGCACTGAGCTCAGTATAAGCTGTAATTGAAATGGCTATTCTTGATTACACTACAGTAAGCCTTAGCCAATCTATGAGGGTGAACACTGTAATACTAAAATG
The DNA here is from genome assembly GCA_001465055.1 of Ptychodera flava. Taxonomy (NCBI): domain Eukaryota; kingdom Metazoa; phylum Hemichordata; class Enteropneusta; family Ptychoderidae; genus Ptychodera; species Ptychodera flava. The sequence continues at coordinate 6,180 of LD367806.1, read as the reverse complement.
TCCCTTCTGACATACATTTACATGTACCCTTCAGCTACATAATATTATACCTTAATAAATTATTTTATCTTTACACCAAAAGTACATTTTATTGTATAATTTACATGAATGCAGAGTTTACACAAATTTGAAAAAAAGTGATTTGGTCTGGAAAACTTTGCTATTTGAAAGAATTTTGAGTTGTAAAGACAAATGTTTTGGCATTTGCGTAAATCAGTACTATAGTACAAGCCAGCTAGTACAAGCATCACATCTCATAAACTGATGTAAGGACTTCAACAAACATTACGTTTTTCCAAGATTTTTCCCTTTCTGTGCTCATTTTCCAAGGTTACTCACTGATTGTCAGCACTAGAAATAAAATGTTTGAAATAAGTTGTAGACATCTTGACACTAAAATAGTACGTATGTACTCACCCTGAAGGTGTGAGTCACCAGAATCCAATACAGTGGCATTGACATTGCCATCGTCCACATCATGTTCAGGTCCAGGGTCTTCCAAGTCACTATAGTCTGTTTCATTTTCACTGTTGATTTGAATTTGAATGGAAGGGGTTGCGAGGGTCATCTTGGATGATATCCATAGGAAAGGAAGAGAGATTTTTGGCCATCTGTTGGTGTTTAGAAAAGAATTTGAGAATGTTCCGTAATTCGGTTTCATTTTCGTGTCTTTCTCTGGCATGTCCTGATCATGAAGACAATCTCCATCAAAGTCATCTTCGCGTAGCAATGGTTCTGACATGTTTGGTTTCATCAAGATCTTGATTGCATTCTACTGACCAAATGTGCACTAGTCTGGTAACTGCCTTTGTTGATTTGATGAATAAGTCTGGAGACTAGATTTGTGTGAGTTGACATATCATTGCCCAGAAAGGGTACACACATACCCAGCAGCATCAATCAGGAAAAGATCCCATTCAGAAAATCACACATGCATTCACTACTGGTATATTGTGATTATGACGCAGGAAGACATTTCAGATGAGGAGACAGCTCAAAGATTCAGGAAAGAATGGATGTGACATCCTTAAAGATTGTCGCTTATCCACAGCTTCAGGAAGAAATGTGAATCTGATGTTTTGCAGTCACGATTTTAAGTCAGGCGAAACATTCACACCCATGCGATTT
>LD367751.1:89872-112975 GCA_001465055.1 Ptychodera flava | reverse complement strand
AATAAAAGTTTAACACATATTGTTGTCATACTTTCTAAGAGATTGAACTCGTATAGACAAACTTCTGTAAAAGAGTGCAGAAATTAAATACAGTTCTACAGAAATTCTACATAAAAATTCTGTAGAATGTGGTATAAATTCAATATAGTGTTACAGATATTCTGTAGAACGTGTATCGAATTTACATAGAAATTCTGTAAATTCTACAGAAATGATACAGAAATTCTGTTGAATTTCTACAGAAAAAGGGGGCCAAAACTCCATTAAACTCCGTTAATTTCCATAAAGGTTCAGTAGAATTTCTGTAGAAATTCTGTATCACTTTAATTGAATTTTGTCATCAATTTCAATAGAATTTCTACAGAAAATTTTCATAAGGGAAGTTGATGGTTGAGTTTGATGTTGTGGCGATGTGACTGTGATAGTTTAGACCGCAGAAATGCAAGGTCAGAGATAAGCCTGTAAAAGGTAATGTCCATAAGTGCAAGACGTGATTCTCACTCAGCTAAGACTTCTGATGGCCTAAACCATGAGATAGGGTACGTCTTCAAGACTAGAAGGTATGTGTGATATGTTAGATAAGAGATTGCTACATGGTAGGTCATCTCCTGTCTTTCAGGAGTTTTGTGGAATGTTTATGTCTAAGATGCCTTGTAAACATCACAAATTCAAGTTCAAAACAGATGAGTTATATTACCTTTGATTTGATATTTCATGAAAGTATGCTGTGTACTGATAGGCATTGGCTACAGTACACATAGAACTTCTAGTTGGAACAAGTGGCTTTGTTTAGCATTTTAAGTCTTTTTCAGTGTAACTCTTATTACAAAATCCGAACAGTGAACTATAACCCTTGGAAAAAAGAGATTAGTGATTGCACTGATACTAATAGAATGGGATGTAAGACATTACTCTAACATGGCCTTGATTGTTTTCTTATATGAAATGTGATAGTTATGACTAAGAGTGACAGTAATAGCTGAATCACAGGATCAACACCTGACACTAAAGGTGAAACAGGGAAGCCCAAGGTAGAAGCCCCCGGCATTTTCTCTTTGTCATATTGTGTAAAACTGTCATGTTGTAATTCAAAACAAGTCATACATGACTGTGTATAAATTAATGGCACTTAGATGTTTTGGAGTTTGTGAATCATGTTTGATGGGTTGGATGAAGATATGTAACATGTAGGCTTATTTGCAGAAATCATAAATAGAGATTAGATTCAAGAGAAATGTTAAAAATTGGTAAACATAACATGCCTTCAGAGGGAATGGAGTGAAGATACACTATGAGAATCAGGAAAAGAGAAAAACGGCAAATTTTTAGAAGCAAGTACATAGCAAATATAATGATCTTACATCCTACAAGAAACCAAATAAAAAAAAAATGCGTACATTTTACAATTTTTTCCGCGAGGCAAGTCTCCTTCCATATCTGTCAATTTTACAAGGTACATGTGTATCACAGAATCATAAATAGACTGTTTGCTTTATAGCATCATTTGCAGAGTGATTTTTTTGAAAGAGAAGGCAGTTACAACTTTGCATGCCTCTTACTTATTTACATGCTGAGTAGATCCGTGTTCAAAACGGCACGCCAGATAATAATTTGTTCATAAAAGATTACATAGAAACACACAAACGTGAATACATGGATACTGTAATAATCATACCGTAACGTATCCTCTGAGGAACGAATGCGTGTGCTATCCTAAGTAATCCAGGGTACAGAATTTGTGCAGAGTAAATATCTCTCTGTAATTGAATCCATGGTGCAAGACGATGTAATAATAACAGTGTAGCCAGTAATTTTTTTCTGATGATTGCTGTTGGGTGCTTCCCATTTATTATTAATTATAATGATCAGTTCAGTGCATTTAAATTTTCCAGAAAATGACATTACCGTTGATATTTGTTTGAATCTTGTGTACTATACCTGTCCAGCTATGACCATTCTCTCTTTCATGTTGAGTTTTTCATTGCCACTTGCTGTTGGCTCGTGTAAAGTGAGTGTGTTTTCAAGCAGGGGATAAAATGTATTTAACTTCAGCCATATTGGATTAATCTAATTCAAAGGTTTACACTGCCAGCCTATTATTTGTGTTGCACTTAGAATATTTGCGAATGCTAGTGAAGGTGTATTTTCTTACTCACGTTCTGAGCTTAAACTCCACAAAGTTCAAGCTATACCTCTATGCATTGATCTTGTCTTGTGGAATTGACCCTCATTGAAAGCCATGTGGTCAACCCTTTCACAGCTATGGTTTGGCTCAAATCCATTGTTATCAATGGTGATTATGGAGCTGTTCACAGGGAAATGGGGTGAACAGGATAAATCTAACAGCAGTTGCCAATGGGGATATTTGCAGTCATGGTCAGTAGAAACAACATAAATACACAGTTTATCAACTTATGTCATTGGTATTTAAGAGATTGTAAACATTTTTCTCAGTAGTTGGTAGCAGATACAAAATATCTCTAGCAAGTTTTGCTGAAAATTATCACAATTTAGTTAAAAGGAATTATTTTAGTCATGAATCAAAAATCATCATTTCCATTGAACCAAATGAAATGTTGAAGTTGTGTGTAACAGCATGTCTATTGATTCTATGTCAAAACCAATGCAAACGTCTTATTTGCCGTCCGATTGCACAATTCCTTCTGTTTGATGTCAGCCCTTACAAATGGGCAGCACCATACACACTGATCACCTTTCAAGTTAAAAACATTCACTGTATCTGTGTCATGTTAACAGTGTGTGTGGAATCCTGTCCAGACAAAACAATCTAAAGTATGTAAGTGTGCAAACTTGCATCAAATTGTCATACTTTGCATTTTACAGTTGAAGTTTGAATGAGTGAAAATGTGTAACAGTTTACAGTGTGTGAATGCTTGACCTTTTGCCATTTTAATTGCATGCTGGGAATTATTTGCATTCTACAAGTGAAAATATCAAATTTGTAGAGTAATTGCTCAACAAAACATTAATTATGCCACATAGGCAGTACTCATCTAGGCTGTTAGATGCCTGTGCCTGCAATTGGCAAGCTGTACCCTACCTGTCAAAACACTGTAGGGGCATCGGCAGTGCAATGGGACAACAGCCAAACACATGTAACGTCCTGATCACATACACTTGCTGGTGCTCATTGCAGCCAGGCAATAATGCAGCTGGTCCAAAATAACAATTTGGTTGGTTCCTTGATTTTGTTAATCTTTAAAACTTTCCTGTCCACCAGACTGTTCTCTCCCTTCCCTAGTTAAGACATAATCTGTTGATTTGTTGAGTAGTTTCGAAGACTGTAACAATGTATCAAATATGTAGGGTTAACGCAACCTAACTCTTATTATCACCAGGAAAACATTTCATAGTTAGTTATGCTGGATTTTAGGATTAGATAGGGGTTTGGGATTGATTCATTTTCACTGAAAAAATCAAACAAGTCATGACTAAACATGAAACTTCTGTGAAAGCCATCAATTTCCCAACTTCAACCCCATCACATAATTTAGGGGGATCTCTCAACTCCTTTGCCGAAGCATGCCAGCGACGAAACACAGTTTTAAGCTAGTTTAATGCTACTCTGGTGAAATAGGTGTTATCCTGTGAATTTATTCTGTTAAACTTGGCAATTTTGGCAATACTGGAAAATCATTAATATTTCAGCAAACACTACGTACAGCAAAACTAAGTTTGTGTGCAATGAACCATAAACACTGTGTAATCATGATGGCTTGTTTCCTGTTAACTCAAACGACAAGCAATTTTAACTGCAACTTGCAGGGAACATTTATTGCATCGTACCATTGACTATGCACAGTGTCACAGTACAGTTATTATAAATTCACAGAGAAGTGAACATAATTTGATCAGACAGCCCTCAAATTAAATGTAGTGTTAAGTAAAATACATTATTGCTTAATGATTTCCCAGTGGACACACTAGTACAAAACAAAGGACTCCGCATTGTGTCTCAATATATTAGATAAATAACTACGGTATAGCCCCAGTATTTTTCATGGACGTAATATCAATCAGAAGTTATTTCTAAATATCTAAGGGCTACATATCGACAGGAATAGCATTGCTGCTGTATAAATTAGGGTATGTCTTTTCTTTTGCAATATTTTATACAAACTGAAGGCCGACACAGAGGGTGGGAATCCAACCTTTTGACTCGCTTAGTATTTGTTTTCAAGTTATTTATTGCCTGATCAGAATTTCTGTCTTTATTTACTCCAGTTGAACAAGTCTGCTAGGATGCCAGCTGTGTTTAATACAGTCCTGATAAGAAGGATGCTAATTCAACGAGATGTTAAAAAATGAATTGTGAACTCTATAATCAAGATCAGTTGTCATAGTCTAGATATACAATATGATATTTGCATAATATGTATGTCAGAAATGTTATAAGGAATCTGCTATTGTTTGGTTATGTGTCCATGCAACCTTTTCCCTGCTGGACAGTATCATTTCCTCATCAGCCAACTCAGTGAAAAGTATTGAGCCAAAAGCATTATGTATTTTTACCCTTTTAGCTTGGTCTGCTCCAACAGCTTTATCACGTAAAAATCATGTTTACAGTATCTGTGATTTCAGTGGCATTCAAATGTTCAATTTTTTGTTCAGATGCACCAAATGGGACATATTGTACTTCACTAGTTTTAACGAACCAGACCTGATGGTGAAACATGAACTTTGCAGGAAAAGAGTTAAGTCAATATGGCCAACTCCAGTGTTTCCGCTGCCCGCTCGCCAAATCCCAAATGCGAGAAAAAAATTTAAAAAAATTAGACAAACTTGCGAATCAAAAATTGCACTATGACGTCCGTCATCACTTAGTCTGTCAGCGTGCACATGTCCTGCATTCAACTTGAGACGTAATGCTTTATCTCTCCCCCGACCTTATGCGTCAGGAGATCCTATTTGTAACACATACAGTAATGAATAAAATTGTAACGAAATGGCTCACAAACCAAAAGTACCCATATGTTTACCATGACTAAAATGTTGCTAATTTTTGGGTTAGACTACGCGCAATTGAATATCTGGTTTGGCGAATAATTTTTTAGGGCTTCTAGCCAAAAATGCTACAATATTTTGGATTCCAGGGGAAACACTGCAAGTCTCAATCACTTATTACTCTGTTAACCATGTTGAGGGGTTGAGTCTGTACCAATAATAAGGAGTGACATATATGTATTATCTCATATAAAATCCTCTGTGTATTTGAACATACTCTGCAGTTTTCAATCCTTGTAAAAGTGATTTGCACATTGCCACTATTGCTTCCATTCCATTCAGTTGGTATGTGTAGTGTGTGTGACTGTGAGGCAGAAGTCTGTACATAACATACCATGGATACCAGGCAATTCATCATGTCACAAAAAAAGAGTGGCAGGACAATGACATGTCATGTACAATGGAATTATAGAAAAAAATTTTGAAAAGCAATGTTTGAAAAAAATCTGTGTCATGACGTCTTTTTCAAGACACATATACCATTTGAGGAAATCTTGAATGCTATACCAGTATATTGGGTGTGGTGGCCTTTTCAACACAACAAATGTAATATGCTGGGTTATGACATGCTGACCCAGGGTTGGAAATGATACAAATGAGTGACTTCACACCTGTGATGGCTTGGATGAGCTGATGTTCATTTAAGCCATGCAGAGGGTCATTAAACAGAGCTTAATTTGCATCAATACATGGGTTCAGTGTTTGTTGATTATGTGTAGAAAATGCATGGTTTCACATATCAAGAGTGTTGAAAACAGCCTACCAAATAAAAAATGTCACACCCTATAATACATGTAGGTCATTTCTATGACCAAACTTTTAAAGGATATGCGTTACATAGCTGATGTGACATGTATGTCTTATTTGACTTATGTGTGTATGTGTGAATTTTATTGTGTCAATAATATACAAAGTAATATGAATCCAGGGTTGATTATAGATGTAGAAAAGTCATTAACTCCTATGTATTTATCACCCATAAATATTGAGACAACTCCCTAGTTATTTATACAGGCCATTTCATAAATGCTTTTCTAAAGATCAGAGAGATTGCTTACCCAGAGAAATATTGCAGGTGAAATGTGCTGTAACATGTAATATGTGTTTTGAAACAAAGTGTTTGCCTCTGTTTTGTGGACGTACTGTGAAGAAATAAAATTCATTGCTTGTACCCAGGATCAAGGAGATGGTGGATGTGTGCAAAAATGACATGTTCCAGTAAGGTGAAATTTTTCCAGATGTGAAATGAATAGTCATTATAAGCTGAAGGTTAGCAACAACATTAAAACTATTCTTGGTTTTGCTATGTACTTGTAGGCGTCTACTCATTCAAACGCTGATAATTTATCTACGTATCGCATGTTTTTGTCATTGTTGTAACAAAAGACAGAAATAGAGTCAAAAAAAAACTCTGAAAGAATTTTAGGAATCTAGCTGTCACAGTGTTGTTTTGTCTCGTTGATGAAATATTTGCGTGACGTTGATGTGAACAAACTTCTATTAGAGACTGGAAGATTGGAATCAGGAGCTAGCACATACTACATTGTGTGTCCACTTGACCTTTCCAATGTATGTCATGTAAGATGTATTTCTTTTATTTGATTCTCCGCCCATCGTAAATTGCTTAAGTTATAATTTTGTGAGGTCTCACATCATTCATAAAAGTGTGCTCACCACAATGTTAATATTTTCCTTTTTATCAGTTAATTGAACGATCATGAAGTTTTGGTATTAAAGACGTATCATGACATGATCTTTGAAACTAGGCAATCCTTCTCAAATTTTAATTTTGTGCGTGTTGAGTGTGAGTGTGCCAATAAATCTGAAGCCTGAATAGGTATAGTGAACTGAACCAGATCATGTACCAGTGGTTGGTCCCGGCAAAACAACACAACATACGTGCATGCAGCTACATGGACATAAATGTAATCCCTATTAGTCAACGATGGCATCAGTGGTTGCCAATTGTATATATTTTTATCTCAGCGTGGGCGATTTTTCCCATTTGAATGCACGGAGGATATAAAATATGTAAATTTTATGCTAATGAGCTCCTGGGGTATCAGAATCAAGTCAAGGTCACAGTGGTTTGCTTTGCGTGATTAGCGATCTATTGACGACATTCTTTGGTAAGATGGCAACAGAGCAATGGCCTGGATTTCAAAAGCACTTTGAATTTGAATATAGGATAATTTCAATTGTTGAGCTTTAATAGACAAACATGTAGCATTGATGAGGCATTATTGGAAGTGTGCTCACTTGACCAAATGTTACATTTGAGAAAGGACTGTTGTAGTTTCCCTGCATGTATCTAGTGAACTCACAATGGTGTTAACCCTTTGAAAGCTGTAATTTTTCCCCTCCAAAATTTTAGTGCAACATTTTACCAATTTTTCTGTAATTTTTTTGATAATATTCTACCAAATGGACCTCATTTTTTATTGGCGACAGTTTTTGATCAAAATTTTGTAAAATCTGAACAAAAATTCATTGGTTATATTTTATCAAGGCGACAGAAATTGACTTTGGCGCTCATACACAGATCAATAATGGACATCTCTGTGAACGAGGGAAGGTATATGGCTGTATTTTGCTAATCTCAATCAGAATTAATATATCGGTTTTGTAGCATTACTAATTCATGTGCCAGTTGAACCAAACATCAAACTTCATCACATATAAATTTAGAGATATGCTATTAAAGGTTGTTGCTACAAATGTGCAAGAATGTTTCACTGAAAATGACTGACAGTTAAATCACTCGTCATAGAATTTGTTCAGTTCAAGTAGACATTATGCTGTGCTATACCCATGAGAAGTCTGTGTACAGTGTACAGTAGTTTCTTGGCACATATGCACACTAAAATCCCGGGACTAAAATGACCTAGGCACTTCAGGACAGTACAAGCAGGAGCTCAATAATACTCTCTACAACATGAACATACACTTTCTTTTCAATTTACCTTCTGTCTTAACGCAGAGATAGTTTCACTGCATTTATGAGTCTGTAGGGATTAAATTCTTTAGTTGATAAGGAGGTTCCATTGAAATGTTTTGAAAGATGGATGTGTCATGCTTGAATAGGTTCAATTAGTAAATTACTCCACCAGTAAAATTTCTTCGGTGAAAAGTGAAGTGAATAAGTGAATTGTGACTAACAATAAAGGGAATAGTTACTAAGCTATTTGTGTGGGTGTCTGTGTGTGTGTGTATATATATATATATATATATATATATATATATATATATATATATATATATATATATATTATATATAAATGATGAACACCTAGGAGATTTTGATGATGTTATTTCTTTGCTGTATATTAATTGTTGTAAACTAATCCTGCTGATGTCATATCTTCATCATTCATATGACACAATCATAGAGAACACATAATGATCTATTGCTTGCACTTGCATGACGTACACGTTACTTTACATCATTTGCTGTTTTTATTTCCATCCGAGTGAATTTAAACTGTTTAACTACTTATATATATATATATATATATATATATATATATATATATATATATATATATATATATATATATATATATACCGTAAATTGCTCTGCTATACAGGTATTGAGCACTATTTTTCACAGTGAAGATTTCTGAACTTTATATATATATATATATAGAGAGAGAGAGAGAGAGAGAGAGAGAGAGACTGACTCACACAGACACAGACACACACAGAGTTAACATAAACCTTTTAACAAGTATGTGTTTTACGGTTTGCTACAGAAACCACTTGTTTCATTTTGGAAGTGACTGGTGTATGTTAATGTTAGAGTTGTTCTAACAAGGTATTGTTTTGATGATGTATCAGTTCCAAAGGTATATCTTTTCACAACTCTGTAACATTAGTTGGGTGTATGGTTACAGTTTTTCAGACTTGTGGCATTTTGTAGGTAAATCAAAGGACATAAGTAGACATATTGCAGGGTTAAATTGTCAAAGGGAACTAAAGCTGTGTACCAAGCTATTATAATATAGGAGTTATGAAAATACCTATACAGTATGTCCTAGGTGCACATGTTGTACTATGCAAATTTATCCAGTAGCTCAGTAAGCTGTTCTGGTAATATTGAAGATAAAAATATTCCAAAAATATTCTGAAATGATTCCCAACAGCAGAATATTCTCATGACAAATTTAACATCTGTATTTTGGTGGTGAAAGTACGGTAATACAAAGAGAAAGTTGAACTGGTGTGTATTTGGTAAGAGTCGTATCCAGTTACCATATGTTATAGCTAAGCAAAGTCTTGTGATCTTGCCCTGAAGGTGTGAAATGAATATGCTCTCAAGTGTATACATCCTTTTGTATAAGTATTATATGGCGTGCTCCGTACGTCATGTCAATCCGTCCCTTCAACTCTCTGCTGAGCACAAAAGACAAGTTTCCAGTTGGCCGTGATTTAACAAACAGCACTTACTAAGTACGTCTGGAAAGCAGGCCGTGACCGAAGGACACAGGACATATCCTTTGAAGCTGGCAAATTGTCAACATTGTCCTTATAAACTCACAGCTTGAAGTGCTATGAGGGCACTTTATCGCTTGAGACAAAATGTTCTTTCCTGCTGCGTATTCTTTGACAATTTTAATGTTACTGTAACATAGCGGGTGTCTTCAGACATTTTCCCAACATTGGTGGTATGCAAATCATTATATGCTGCGTTTCTGCTAGGTAGATGTATAACTATTTTCCTAGGCTTATTTTCCATGGAAACTACTTTTTTGAATTTTGCTTCAAAAGTGAAAAAAGACCAATGTAAGAGTCGATGGTATATCATGTTTCAACACCAGTCTATAAATACTGAATACAACTTTAGACCCATTGTAAGTTTAATGAGAAATCCATGGCAGTCGGCTATCACATATGTTGTATCATTTAATTTGTCAAATGCATTTCTCCTGTGTTTCAAAACATACTCAGACTAATTAAGCTTCGTACCCACTGTTTCTTAATGTGCCATCACTACAAGGAAGATTGGTTTTATTTCCTTGTTTTACCAGCTTTCTTTCCAGCTGACTGTATTGTGGTTTTGTGGAGAATGGCAATTGTATGGCCTTGATTGCCAGCTCTGAAAGAAGCAATTTCACTAGTTTGTTTGCATAACATTGGCGTAAAGTGGTGTGTATTGTGTTTCCTGTGTCATCCGGATCTCTCTCCATTCAAAGTGTTACTCACAGAGGGAGGGGAATCCGGAACTTTCCCGTATTTCCTTGTTTAGTTCCAAGCCTGTCATAGTTCCGTGAAGTGAGAGTCAGCCAAGAGTGACTGATCGTCAACATCACACATATACCTTATCAACCTCTTGTTCTTTTTGTTACAGTTCTTGCAGACTGAAGAGACCAATTTTCACTGACGTGACAACCGCGAACAGCTATCTTTGTGCTATCCCAAGACATTAGCAGTAGTCATGGCAACCACGACGTGTGGGACGTGCTCCAAGATCCTTCTCTTCTTCTTCAATTTTATTTTCTGGGTAAGTAAAAAAAAAAAGTGTGTATTTTTCATTGTCAAAAATTAATGCATGTTCCTTTGTAGTTAAAAACTGTTAACACCAGGCTGTTTTATAATGTATTTTCTTGGACCTTGTACGAGATTAAGAGAAAAATTATCATAATTTGCCAGTATTAGACTAATTATTATCGGTGCGATTTGTGAAATGTACATCTGTCAAGGTCTATTAGCTTCCCTACATTAAAATCTTTTGCAGTGTCATGTAGGCTTAGAGCCAGAATGCCTTGTCCTGATAATCTTGGTAGGGTATGACTGGCTTTCAACAATATGAGCTCAAACACAGTTTATACATTCACGGTCAGTGCCCTCAGTTTGAAGTGAGTGAGCAAGTATTCAGAGACCCTTATCTACTCTAAACACATCACTGAAAAACAACCGGTATTCACCGAAACAAAATTTGTCCTGAACACTCAAAACAGACATACCTGGCATGTCAACTTTGTCTGGCATTTGAGATTAAATTAAAATAGTATTTGAAAACACTTTTGAGAAAGCATAGCAGTACAACTCAATTGATGTGCTGTGACTAAAACATGTTGAAGGGCTTTTGAAAAGCATTTGTTTACAACAGTGCTGCTACAGTTACATAGATAGGTCAGTTGAACTAAATGTAATCAGAGAGCTGAATATATGGCAACACCCATCAGTATTGCTTTAACATGTTGACACACAAATTGGATACAGAATCTGTGAGCAGATCTCATTGGGAGGTCTTACAACGAGACGTAGCAAAATTTTTTGTCAAATTCGTGAAGAAAATAGCCTGAAAGTTATCGGCCTTGAGTCATATCCATTCAGAAAGTGTAAAAATTCTAGAGCATCGCCCACGATGAGAAATGCCCTGGAGCATGTTTGGTTTGTCACCAGTGCTGTTTTCTAGCTTCTGTAACCCTGTTACCACAATGGTTTGACCCAAACCCATTGTTATCAATGATGACTGTGGATCTTGTATACCAGGAAGTGGGGGTGAAAAGGCCACGTAAACATGCCAGTCCATGAATGGAAGCATTGCAGAGTCTATTACATAAGCTACAGGAAAAAACTGAAGGGTACCATTATATACATGTCACTCATTCATAAGGGTATATGGAACAGCCAATATTTTGTTTAAGAAAAATTTTGCTTTTGAATGAAAGCAAACCCTTTGAATCAAATGCTTGGTATAAACAATAAAGCAAATTGCCAGCGTTTCACAAGAATTTTGGACTGTCTATGAGAATTTTGGACGCTATATATATGAGAATTTTGGTCCCTGTCCAATGAGAATTTTTGACTGTTCCTATATGCGAATTTTAGACTCTCCATATATGAGAGTTTTTAACTCATCCATATCTGAGAATTTTTGACTGTCCACATATGAGAATTTTTGACTGTCTATATATATGTGGGAATTTTGGACTGTCCATATATTAGAATTTGTGACTGTCCACTAACCACACACAATGTTAAATTTAGAAAATGCAACGAAAACCAAATACAGGGAATAGAAACTCTACCGGTATATTGTGTAAAGGAAGTGTTAATGCATCATAATTTCATGAATATCCATCACTAGGGTTTCCGTGCCAGTATCTACCCTTTCTTAGCTAATATGCACTCTGCCACAAGGATGACATCATAGTCATGCATTCTGGTCCATTGAACATCTCGGTATTCTTGTGTGACATAGGAAAGTGTAAATAAACGTGTAAAATCCATGGCATTGGTGAACAATGGATTTAATGTATTCAGTTTTGCCCATTAAATATTCCAGGATCACAACCAGGGCAATAATTTCTATTTGCTGAAGTTATTCAGTACCACAAAATAAATAATATTATTTCGAGAAAAGTGTTCCCAGGGTGAATTTCAAAACATGGATTCTGCACTCTTTAAATCATATGTAATGCATCAAGCATTTCATAATAAGATAATAAAAAAGCTATAAAAGATATGTGTATATATATATATATATATATATATATATATATATATATATATATATATATATATATATACACACACACACCACACAAACTCAAATTTTGTAGCTATCAAGGGTTATTTGCAAAGCAGATCAGATATGTCTGTTTTACCTTGACAAACATCACCACTTTCTGTGTCAAGGATTTTGTTATTTACACCGACAGGTCGATGACCCGCAATACTTGTCAGCCATGTTGAAATTCAGAACTGAGAATTCAAGAGTGTCGTATATTTTATAGCATAGTTATGTTTAATGTATCTCTCTATCATGTCATTAAACTTCACTTTGCTCTCCGTGACATGTTCACCTTGACTTTATTTAAGATGTCTTGTAGCTAGCTAGGCTGTACATTCAGTAAAAGAGTGGTTGGATTTTCAGCTGATATCTTTCAAATCTCCCAACCTGATATACACAAGATTAAGCCTTTACTTTCTAAGAGGGTTATATACCAGACTAGTGTTTATTGATGCATATTTTTAGAGCAGTTTACGCTTGATAAATTTGGTTATGCTCTGAATGTACCATAGCTTTAACAAGACATTCTGTGTTCTAGATTCTGTGTTCTTACCTCAACTTTGCCATTCAAATCTTCAAACCCATTAGAAGATTGATATAGCTATGTAATTTTACATGTAGAAGATTAATGCAAGATGATTAATGAAATCTACTTCATGATAAATGTTCCTTCCATTTAAATATATTTCTCAGGATAACATCAGCTACAGCTACAGCGCCCTCTACGGTATGAAATGAAAATCTGTTGATAAAGCAGGGATCCCTCTTTTTGACCAAGATTTATATTTTTTGAATGTCTAATTTATGCTAAATTACATTTCTAAAACTCATTCAAATTCAAAAGAATTAAGTGTAATTTTGACATTTCAAAAATAAGTACCAATATTTAGAACATTGATCAGATTGGATAACACCTCAAACAAATATTGATCAAGTGAAGGGTAATTATAACTGAAAGTTTATAAAAAATACAGCATACTTTCTAAACTCACGTAGGTAATCTTGAACTTATTGTAAATGCACAACTCCCATTAGAAAAGGGATTGGGTTGTGTTCGTGTAGCAATTTGATGCAACTGTCCCATGTACCAAAAACGATTAGCAACTGTAAGTTTGACACTAGAAAATCATACTTTTTTGTCAGCGCATCCAGTTTTTTCACAGTCTGCTCATCAAATCATGGTATACAACTAAAATTAGAGTTTGACGAGGAGATCTGCCTAAAGATGAACCAAACGGACAATGCCAAACTTCACAATACTTCAGTTAAAAATGTCTTTAGCTTTGTTCATTCTATATTGCTGGATAGCCGGCACCACAGTCCCTCCAACAAGGGACTGCGCTAGCATGAATGTGTTGAATACTGAAATATGTACAATTTGTTGATTCTGATCCTAACGCCCCAATGTTTCCAGTTAAACCATAACCAGATTCATGTCAACCTAATCTGCAATTACAACTGACTGCAGAAAAAGCCAGAAACTTGGACACCAAAAAAGATTTGTAAATTTATGGCAGTCAAAAATTTACTAGACTAATATAAATATGAATATTTTTGATTTTAATTCTTCTGTTAGCCCATTACAGTAAATCATGGCAAAATGTCAGTTCAGTTTTTGCGAGTAGATTTCATATATTGCCCGCGAATTGCTAAAATTTCTAATTCAGGCAAAACACTTATATTCAGTACCATATTTTATGTTCTTCTCTTTATCTTCAGTTATCAGGGTTAGTTGTACTAATTATTGGCGTCTGGGTGACAGTGGACCGTGTCAGCCTCCCCTTCCTCCAGATAATGGATTCACCCATTTTCAAAACGGCTGGTTTTGTCATGATTGGCGTGGGAGGTTTCGTCACTCTTCTCGGGTTCTTTGGCTGTGCTGGAGCATGGTGTGAGAATAAGTGTATGCTGTGGACGGTAAGGCTAAAGATATTATGTATAATACTCTACAAATTTCTGAATTTCTCATACCAGTTTTACTTTATTCAAAACCTACCCATAAGGGATGGACCATTTGATATCCTTGGAGGGGGGGTCTGGGAGATTGATGAGGTAGTATTATTTTGTTTACCTGATCCATTGTACATTATCTTTCTTATACTCTCCCGCTTTTTTTCAAGCCTTCTCTGGCTGATTTTTTTTTCATGGACATATGTGGGGAATTTTTTTGAAAATCTTCCAGACCCCCCAGGATATCAGATGGTCTTCCCCTAAGTTCAATGGGTGTCAGGAAAAACACTGTGTACTGAATATCTAGGTGTGCAGTATGCTAGCTCATGAGAATCAAGTATATTTGATAAAGATATGCAAAATCATTTTAATACATTGTTCATCATTCTAATTTGTAAGAGAAGTTTGTTTGCCTCACAACTATGTTTCAAAATTGCTGACTTAAAAAATTGACAAAAATCATTTTCATGAGACAGCAGTTGCCTCTGCAAGACTTGTTCAGAACATAAGGTTTTATTTGTCATAATGTAACAAAGGTTTTTTTGTCAGAAAATAATTTTTTTTGTCAGTATGTCAACAATTTCAAGGGGTACTCATAGTCTTCATTGTTTTGTCCATATTAATCAGCTTACCGAAAAGTATTAGTGTTACAAAGAGCAATTGACGATTTTTATCCTGCAACAAATTTTCACATAAGCTGGTGTTATGTGACATTTTCCCATATGGGCACTCAAAAATGATTGCCTTGAAAATACATTAATTTTTCAATTTGGAATGAGGATGTATATAATTTGTGATGTTGTGTTGAAATTTTGACTGTCAAGATTTTCAGTCAAATTATTTCCACAGATACGAAGTCTCACCTTTTTTTGTTTTTTATCACAGTATTTCTTGCTGGTATTTATCATCCTCTTGGCTGAGATTGTCTGCACCATTCTTTTGTTTGTCTTCAAAAGCGAGGTGAGTCCAATCGACTGTTGGGCATTGACCCCTATTTCTGAGTGTGCAAGTCCAACTTCACCACTCGTAGACTACAGTACTCTGATCATAGGTGTGATTGTCTTATGTGACAGGTGCTGCCAAAAGAAATTCTATTCAAGTTTTGTTGCTGCCAGTTAGCTGTGAAGGCTTCTATTTCTTGAGTCATTTTTAAGATGATGTAACTTGAAAAGTACAACCAGAGGGGAAAACATGTTTAATGCTAAGATTATTTGGAGAAGGCAAATAAATTTTTGTATAAACTTGTTATGATATTAAATGCCTTGTCACTGTCAGAATACCATTGTATTTTTGGACAGAAGCAAGTATCAGATATTGTTTCATAACAACAAGAATGTGACAGATGATTAACCCTTTGAGTGCCAAAGTCAATTTTTTTCACATTTATAAAATAAAGGCAAACAATATTTTTCAGTTCCAGATAAATTTTTTTGAGATTTTCCCCAAAATTTTGATGAAAATTTGTAGCCAACTGCTGTTCCAGCATAGCTATTAGGGTTGCAGGTACTAGGTGCATATTCCAGATGGATTAACTATCAGTATTCACTGAAAATTACCAATCATTTACATGGTTGAAATTGGTGGCTTTGGCAATATAGCAATATGAAATTACATCATATTGAGTTTGTTCTAAGTGATATATGGAACCTTGCTACTGGTAAACATTACAACATCCCCAAGAACTTAACCGGAGCCAATTGTCGGAGCCAATTTTTTGTCGCATTTTTAAGTTACACTCTAGTCAGTTTTTCTCAGATTTTTGCTAAAATGTTGATAAAAAACTGTAGCCAATGAAATACGATGTCCATTTGGTCCAAAATTATCAAAAAATTTCAGAAAAATTCATAAAAATCGGTAAAATGTGGCAGTAAAATTTTGGTTGGAAAAATTACAGCACTTGAAGGGTTAATTAGCTGAGTACATGTGAAGTTCAGTGTGTGAAATACATCACAGACATATTAATATTTTGACAATTAACAGGTGGAGTCATTCTTGAAGACAAAACTGAACGAAACCATGTCAGAAGATTACGGAAAGTCAGACCAAGAACTGTACACACAAGCCATTGATGCCATTCAGATCACAGTAAGTATGACACCAAATTCTATAAACCTTTCACCCTTCCCCCCCTTTCCCATAGAGAGGTCCAATCTCTCTATAGAAAACAATAGTCTCATACCATGGTTTGATGGTTTATGGGTTAAGTTTGCTGACATTTAAAGAAGATGAACCTACATTGTATCTTTACTAACATTAAGTTGAAAATTTAAGAAGATATCAAAACCCAATTAAATTAATGGACGATAGTTTCCTGGTTTCATTATCACATCTCCCTCTGAACATCGTCATGGCAAAGATAGCAAATAAAAGTATTTATTTACTGGCATGTGGTCCAGTGGTTAGGGCAACGTACTAACCATCAAAGGATGGTGAGTTCCAAACCCAGTTCAAGACCCGGTATGACCAGAGTAATGGACTCACTGTCAGAGGACGGTGAGTTCGAGACTCCAGCACGGTGTTGTGCCTGGAGCAAGGCACTTTACTCCTCAGTGCTCCATTGGGGGTTTGTGGGTTATGCGTACCTCATCCTGTAATTGGGCTAACATCCTGTTGGATGATGGACTGATAAAAAAAAAGGATCAGTAGTATGTGGTCACTTATTGTATCTCAAAAGGGTGAAATAGTGATTTTAACCCTCTGAATAAAGGTACAATGTGCCTTAGGGAGAGATATTTGGAACCTTGTAGGGGCTCATTTTAAGCTCAGAGTAAGAAAAATATTGAACCATCTTGGTTTTTTTGAAAACGAAAATTTTTAAATTTCCCCATTCGAGTTAACATATGGATGGCATGACATTTTTTATTTCAAATATCGGTAAATATTACGTAATTTGTTTCTATGTTACCAAACTTTGCACAGTAACCCTTGATTTCTGTTCTTGATTTGGTGAGAGAAAGGTTTGAAAGTTCCAGTAAGGAAAATTTGAGCAAAATTTAGCTTTAAGTCTTTCACTTTTGAGGCTCGTACACTAAGCTTAAGAGTTCACCTTCATCAAAAACACAACATGGTGATCCAATTATTCAGTTTATACAAAGCTTTGCGCTAGTGAGTCCTCCTTAGCCAGACTTTTTATTTCTGCCCAACCAGGTACAGTACTTCACAAAAACTAGCGGTAAGCACAGCCAGCTGTTTTCTGGTAACTTATGATTATGTGCTGATAGGTGTAGCTGACTATTGAATTCTGTGTGTACAGAAATAAGATTTTGTTTTCTTTCAAACACACTGCTCAAGGAAGACAGTTACTTAACATTACATTGTTGATGTTTACCATGCTGTATCTGAAAGATGTGAACCAATCATAACAGAGATTTTGGTCATGTGACTAATGAGAACCAATCGTAACTGAGAGATTTTGGTCATGTGACTAATGAGAACCAATTGGATCCTTTACATCCACAGTTTGATTGTTGTGGAACTAATTACTACACTGACTGGAAGAATACCAACTGGTACGAGATGCACAAGAACACTTCCAAGGAGTTTCCTCAGTCTTGCTGTCTCATCCGTGGAAAGGATAAAATTATCAAGCGGGGAGAAATTCCAGAGCCTGTCAATGCCACGGTCTGCTTCAACGGAAATTACCCTAACCAGTTCATGAGTAGTGAGGTATGAAACTCTTGCCATAACAACTATAGCTAACTTCAACTGGTTGCAACAATTTTTCATTGACCTTTGCCCATAACCCTTTGAACCTTGACGGTGTGGTGAACTTTGACATCAGGAATTTATCCCAAACAAGGGTTCAAGGGTGAAGTACATGAGGTATCCATATTCATTTTAAAGATGTTATTTCCCTTGCACTTTTGACGTCATCTTTGTCATTTTTCCAGAAGACTTGGCAATATAGTGCATTAGTGCATGGATCCTTTGATACTGTGCTTCTCTTCTTCAAGTCTCTCTCGGTCCCATACTGTCTCAAAGAAATTATATACGGGATATGTGTTTGTGTGTGTGTGTGTAACTTCTCTCCTTCCAATCGTTTTATCCAATGTAATGTTTCAAAGACACTCCATGTGTTAGACTGGAGACTTGAAGGGCCAGAAATGCTCAGTAACATTTGATGATTTTTTCGTTATTTTTATTTTGCGTATCAATTGTAACTTCTTATTTTACTCCAAAAATAATGTTCAAACACCCACTATTTAGCTTGTCAACTTATCATTCAAATGTGTAAAATGGACTGTTATTATTTACATTTGAATTCTAGTCCAGACCAGAATTCACTTGTTAACAATAACGATGCAGTTTACACATGTACAGGCTGTGCTGACAAGCTTTAATACTGTGTATATCAACATGCCTTGTGGAGTAGAACAAGGAATTATGGTTGACTTTCAAAACAAAAATGGTGAAAAATTATCAAAAGCTAGCATTACTGGCCTTTTAACCAAAAATGAAGTGCACTCTCTTTTGAAATTGCAAAAACTGCCCGTAAGCTTTGTCAATGTCATATCCACCAGTAGATAGTAACTTTTTCCTTCTTTGGTTTTTGTCTTCAGGGGTGCTATCCCAAAATCTATCGGCAGTTCAACAATAATATATGGATTATTGGAGGTGTTGGCATGGGTATAGCTGTTTTACAGGTGAGTTCAGCTAGCTCTGTACCACAGTGTGCATAGGTCAAGGGTCAAACAATGGTATCACTGTAATATGTTGAGGTAAATTAGTGTGTGTGGAACATCCTGTTTTCCTCAATCTTCTGCATATATTATCATTATTATTATATTATTGAAAAATTCTTAAAGCACACAACATGTTCATCTCAATTTGTTGTACATGATTTGCTCTGTAATAAATGAAATATCAAATACATAACTAATGTGAAGAAAAAATGTAAAATGTCAGGAAAATAGAACAGTAAAAAAATACACAAGTGAAATCCTGAAATCTTCAAACCACATTTGAAATGTTCTATAGGAAAGGTTTACAAATAAGAAAGCTAGGCCGTAATCAAATTACCCCGGAGTTGGACTAAGTGTAATTTTCCAACAGACAGGAGAATTCTTGCTGAATGAAATCCATCAGGTACATAGCTGCTGTGCCAATGGTAGTTTTGAAAGTGAGCAACATAGCCTTGAATCTCATACCAGCCATACTTTTATTGTCGCCTACCTTTATCTTTTCACTTATGGCTGTGTATCAATTTCATGACTAAATTTGTTTTCTTTTCCCCTCTGCCACAGCTTCTCGGGATTGTCTTTGCCATATGTTTGCTACGGAACCTCAAAGACTACGACTTCGATGATTAGCCAAAGACCAGTAACTGTTGAATTGCATCACCATGAAAGTAAACAGTGTTTGCATCATACAAAATCAGGTGCCCTTTTTTATACATTATCAATCTCTGGGTGAACTAAGAATTTAAAACACATAAAAAAAGACTAAAAGATACTGTTGCAGCGCCACCTGTAGAACAGTAATGTTGATTCTTTTGTTTTTAATTTCAGCGAGTTTCAAATATTTGCTACAACGGGGAGTAGAGATACAATTTCCTCATTTTAAATGCAAAATAGATGTGTCCTGTATCGTTTTAGTTTAACAGCAAAGGGTCTGTTTTCCAAAGTGAATTTTGTACTCTGTTAGAATTTGTAATGTTGCAAAGTTTTGGTCAGACAAAACTTTCATACCCAACCAAGGCAAATAGTTCTCATAGGCATGCTGACATAGTAAGATAAATATTGTACCAAACAAAATATGTAATCTCCATCAATTTTTTATTTTATAGAAATGTAGACTTTTCACAAAAGAGTACATGAAGCACGTATATACTTTTACTTTCTTGTATTTCTCTTTTTTTTAATGGAACAATCTTTTGTCAAAACGATACATCACTTCTAAACAATACAGTGTGTAATTTTGTTCATTTATTTAAAATTGAGAAACTACAAAGTTTTAGACAACTAAACTGTAGCATTTTGTTTTATTATTTTAATACTTTTACAGAGCAAATCAGAACAAAAAGGGAGTTACTGTACTCCGGTATCATGATATTTTTTTAGAGCTGGTAAAAGCAAAAGTTCATGGCCTTATCACTGACGTTCCAAGTTTGATTAATGATGTGAAGAGATGCATGTGCATACATTCAGTATTACTGGTAAAAATCTTTTGTTTCAACTGTCACGTAATGCTCCCATACAGTGCTTTAGCTTACCAATCTTTCATTGTGTCACTGTTAACTCAACATTGCTGTTTCAAAGTGCCAGAGTTTAATCACACAGTGTATAGAGCACAGCTGGGGACAGTTTTAGGCAAGAAGCATATGGCACTATCAAGGTGTGCAATCTATTAGAAATCAGATTTGGGTCATGGTGCTGGCCTCACTGCAGTGGTCAGTAGATCCCAGTGTGTATAAGAGCTACAGTTGTAATTTATAACGCAAAGCATACAAACAAGGCCAATTATACCTGTAATTTTGCTATTTTTAATAGCTTACATCACGATCAGTGATATCAGGGCTTATTTTAACTCCTGTCTAACACAGGACTTCAGAATGACACAAAATTTGCATAAAATTTGCATATTGTTCACAATAAGTCAACAGTTTCCTTTCTGATTCTTCAGTGTTCTTAAATCCTATCAGATGCATCTAGAAAGTACTCAAAACAGATTCAAGTGGAAGAAAAATAATATTTTAGGTATGCAAATCTCTAGATTTTTTCTTCTGAATAAAATTTTATCCTCTGTACACACACAATGATAGGCTTCTCTTCAGCGGGAAATACAACATTTTACAGAAACTGAAATGCCAATATTTCTGTGGTAGTTGCACCAAATACATAGTTCACTCATTATATCAAGAGTAATCACTAGTTATAAAACAAATTTTTGTGGTATCTTCTATAATTTGTAATTTGACAATTCTGATTTTCCTTTAAAAATCTTGTAATGAAATGATCTAATTATGAGCAAGTGGATGTATGCCATCTTGTAGCAAGTCTGAGAGGATACTTTTGTTTATGTAAAGTATGTAGAGTTTGTAATGTGATTTCAGTAGGGATGGAAGAGTTGATGTTTTGTAAATGTGTAATATTGACTTTTCATCAAAGACAGCTAGAGTGCAAAGTAGTGAATCCTGACTCTTGCTGTGTAGTGCAACTTATGTTCACTGATGGATATTTTATTGTATGACTGTGCTTTGGCTTTTTTTATTGAACCCTTCTCTAAGATAACTTGTGACCTCTCTTTGTATTGGTGTTTGTGGATTGTTTCATTTTAGAAGAGGGGGGATGCATTCCTTATCGAGATCATGGAACTCAGGGGTTGAGGTTTTCTGTATAAAGCTTGAGACTTTTTGTCGTCAAAGATCCTATAAGCTTGACAGATATGCTTACAACCTCTGTGAAAAAAAATTCAGTGTCATCAGTAAGTCTTATCTGTGCAAAATATTCTGAAAATATTTGAAATACCTCCACCTTATGATCAATATTGCACCATCATGCCTTTAATCTTAAACAGTTCAGTTTTCAAAATGGTCGAAAAATACTTGCTGTTGGTATTTTAGCAATTTTATTTGATAGTAAGTTTCTTAAACTGTTACAGGGCAATTTAAGATCATGTATCAAAAAGTTAGGGGTGCCTGCCATGGTTCTTCAACCGATGCTGATTGGCTGAAATGAAAATCTGCATAAGAGCCCTTAGGTTTGTTGGGGAAAATTAATGCGGACTATGCCAATCATTCTCCTCTTCCCATATGTGGAATTGTCATATATGAACTTGTATGTGAATATCCTGTCTTCTCATCCCTGGGCAAAGTGAAATGTCGCAATCCATAAAAATGGTCCTCCTGTTCAAACATTTTGGGAATTACTTCAATTTCTATTTCTTGCCATATAAACTAGATAGAGTCTTTATATAGGGTCAGATAGTAATGAATTGAAAATGTATTTATTGTAGATGGTGAGCTAATATATTCTATTATACACCTTGTTATATTTATTTTTTTTATAGTGATATTAACTTTTGTATATTTTCAATGAATTATTTCTTTGTGGCCAGTACTGGCCCTGTAAATCACGCAGTATATTTTTAATAGTTTAAATGGAATCACAAAACAAAATAATTTGCTTTTCTCAATAAAACTGAAAGCATACTGTCAGTTAACAATGTTAATTCTGAATATTCATGATTTCATTTGTCATGTGACCTGAATCAACCAATGATCAAGCAGCATTAATCATGTTTTTTTCAAACTTACTCCATCAGTTTGATTCAATACATGTTCTGTGTTGCCATGGAAATAGTGTGTTGCAAAAAAAAGAAGCTCAGGAAAAGCAATTGTGATTTGATTTGTTTCTATGGAAACTATATATTTGGCCTGATTTTTTCATCAGTGTAGCTCCCAGTAACAGTTTTGAGTAGCTTTATTCCAAGAATCATTTTTAAGGAAGCACACTTTGAGAATGTAAATTTTATTCAACACTTTTATCTAAACCTCCTTTCATCCCTGTGTTACCCCGAACACAAAGTGGTTCCTGCCTCTCCATGGAAACAGCCAATGGGAACTCACGATTTTTAGAGTGAATATAGGGTGAAAGAAGTTTTCCAACATT
>LD367751.1:38362-50910 GCA_001465055.1 Ptychodera flava | reverse complement strand
GGAAATCTAACTCCCCCATTGCTATGCACAGAATGTGCCATACAGAATGCAGCATGTATACGGTGCAGCTGTTGTCAGCCGTAACTGGACCCTTGTATGGACAACATACTACAAATGTATTTGATAACTTGTTCAATTTAGCATTGGTGCTTCAAGCCTTTCACCACCCCCCTCCACCCCCATTTTCCCTGTCTTGAGGTCCAACTTTTCCACAGAAAACAATGGGACTGGTTCAAACCATGGTGGTGAAAAGGTAGCAGCTGGCTGTCCTCAATCCCTACTTCTTGCTTTGTTGCTTGTTGACTTTGACAATTTTAAAAGTGATTTTAGTCCTTTGGTCTAAATTGAAAGTTGTGTATTTAGTCAATCGCATATGAGATTAAGCTCATAAAAACCTGCCCGATTAACCCTTTGAGTGCTGTTATTTTTCCCACCAAAATTTTAGTGCAACATTTTACCAATTTTTATAAATTTTTCTGCCATTATTTTGATAATTTTGGGTTAAATGGACATTATATTTCATCTGTAACAGTTTTTTATCAAAATTTTGGCAAAAGTCTGAAAAATAGTGACTGGGCTGTATTTTATAAGGCAGCAAAAACTGACTTTTGCACTCAAAGGTTTAAGAACAATTTCCTCCTGGCTCATCTCAAGAGATTTACCGTATCAGGATGAAAAATACCCTTGTTCAAAAAATGTCTTATTTTAAAGTGGTCGTCCCCATGCAGGTCAGGAACAGATTGTGTTTTGTTTGCCAGTTTTGTTTGGCCCAGAATTCATTGCTCAACAATAATAATGTGTATTGTACACTATGGCCTGGATGTTGTATTTACTACACTACATGGGAAAAAAAGCAAATACATTATTTCCCACAACAATAACACAGACATATGCTGTTTACAAATTACAGCTATTGTTCTGTTAAGGTATCATCCTGGTCTGGTTTTTGTAACAATTGATAAAACTCTGGTACAACCAGCTGTCTCAACTAACACTCATCGATTCTAACATTGTATCTAGTTAATTGTTACTATTCCTGCGTACACTGAATCCTGTCACATTTGTTGAACCCGGAAATTTCCTGATGGAAACTCGCTGGTAAATATCAATGGATGAACCATCTTTAGGGAATTTCCGACAGCTAATACTTTGTCAGGAAAGGCAGGGTTGATAAATTATGTCTGTTGATAGAGGGAGTTCCTTTTGGACGGATGAGATATCGCTGCATTTTTTGATCACTTCTGATCTCATCCGTGGCTGTTGAACATTGCCGGCATTTTCCATCCTGCCCCATGGCAATATCAATATTTAGTATTCCATTAGGCTATTGGACAGTTTGATCAGTGGCAAATTTCACAGGCACAGATCTATCTGATCTAACAGTCTACCGTATCTGCCTCGCATGTTTAGAGGTAAAAAGAGAAGTGGCTTTCATATTTTGACAAATTACATCTGCTCCTCTGAGCTGAGAGATAATCATCAGCTGAGCTACTCTTGGGGAATTCCGCTACACTGAATTTCTAATTGTTGCCATTAACCCTTTGAGGGTCGAAGTTAATTTTTGTCGCCTTTGTAAGACATCATACCCTAGTCAATTTTTTTTGAATTTTTGCTAAAAGTTTTGATCAAAAACTGTAGCTGATGAAAAGAGGAATCCATTTGGTCCAAAATTATCAAAAAAGGACAGAAAAATCATACAAATTGGTAAGATGTTGCACCAAAATTTTGGCAGAAAAAATTACAGCACTCAAAGGGTTAATAGACAACATATTGAAACATGTGTAACCTATCAATGTTTTGCATAAAAAATTATCAAACACACTGCTCACGTTAATTTTAGTAACACGACTCAAAAAAACTATGACTGGGCTAAAAACGCATCATATGATTAGCTTGTCATTCTATAAATGAAACGTAACTTGTAGTCTGCCTGAATGAAAAATGAACTATTGCTTATGACACATGGTATGTGTGTTGATTTTTGGATCTACATCGTCAACATGGTCAATGCTTTATTATACCGGTATCAGTACATCTTCTGCTGTTCCATAAGATAAGAATCCCTCTAAACCAACACCATCCACTGAAAAATTAACTGTATATGGCAATCTATCTTGAAAAACAAGCCCCATGCAATATGTCGCCTTTTATTGTTAATCATAACAATCACGATAAGCGATATCACGGCACAAAGACTGATTCCTCACTTAAATTACCTTCATTAAAAATTTATGTTTGGTATTTTGGTAATCTCTTTCTGCGAAACCAAGGCAAGATTAAATCAGTATTTGTTGGAGATTCTGTTATGGACGGCTATGTCTGCTAGCTGGAATCACTCCAGGTTTACAAACAACTGTTTGGTTGTTACCATGACAATAAGTAAATAAATCAATTTCAACGCCTGTTTCCACCCATTGTTGCACCTTCCTGTATATCTGAATTCAAAATTTTTTGGCAAGATTTAATACGTAGCCTCTATTTCTAGATTGTTCGTGGAATCTGAATCATAAAATGTGATATAATAAATAGTCCAAATGATGTAATCATGAAATATCCATCTTTTTGTTTCAAAAAAACTTACTGATCAACAGACATCTCATGGATACCATGTGTGAGCATCAGTCATGTATTCTTCAAATGTTTCTCAGAACTCAAACATTTTCATCAAAAAAGTAGAAATAATTATTTGACAACAATGACATAAATGAACAAAGTACAGTTTCACATTCACCCTTGATACCATATCAAAGTTTAGAATTTTTCGGTTTTCTAGATATCTGCACCTTCCTGTTTATAAAGATCATAAAGATATAAAGCCATCACGCAATATGCACAGCTTTACAAATCTTTCAATATTTGCCAGTTTAATATTTCATAGAAATGTGGTGAATATATCTAGTTTTCAGTACAGGTGATTTAGGAACTGAGCTCCTGGGATGTGGACAAAATGTCTTATGTATCAACTTCCATACAGGGACTTTACTTACCAAAAATATCAAGAATGATGTAGCCATTGGTATTCCAGTCCTTGTGGACAAATAATTGTGACTGCAAAAGACATTTTCAATATTCAACAAACATTCCCAGCCTGCAAGGAGAACTTGTTCTGACTTCTATTGGTGAAAATGTTATTGAATTCATTTAGAGTGGGCAGAATTATTATTTTATTACTATTACTTTCCAGCAGTGTTAAGAGTTCAAATGGAAAGAAGGGAGGGGTTCTTTTGTTTTAAGTATACCATTCTTGGCATTTTTCTAATTGATCATAATGGCACTGCCGGAGTAAATAGCCTTTTCACCCCTAATTTCCTATAGTGGTCTCACCCTTACAACAATGAAAACAATGGCCTTTGATAAAAACTAAAGGCAGCAAAGGTTTACCACCTTAAAAATTGTCTATCTTTGTTTCATTACCGGTCACCACTGACATCAGTCACTATCCCCAAATGGAGAGACCCTGGTAGAAGGTATGTATTAATTGTTGTTTGGCATAAAGGCAGTGAAAGTGCAGAGTTCAAATCTCTCTTTCAAGCCATTCTGTCAGCTATACATGTGCAAATAGCAAGATTGAGCTACCTTGAGTTGGTTTGGTGACAGAGGGTGTAGCAATCTGGTCAAACCATCGGTGCATGAGTAATTTAATAAAGGGTTATAATCCACTATATACATTATACTACAGATGAGTGCCTGCAGGTTAAGCTAGTCTGCACTTTGATGCCTGTCGTAATGGCTGGAAGGTACCAGCACTTGTATGTCTGTTGGGGCTATACCAGTTTGTAAACAACTACGTACTTGTCATTTAATAACCAAACAGCACAGCATGGGCTGCACTGGGATGGTGAATTCACACCAGGAATTGTACCTTTGGAATTCATGGTACATATCCCTAACTGTTTTAAACCTTATCCTGCCAAGTTCAGTTGCCACATCAGGTCAAATAGTTTAACATCATTGAGCCATTATTCCCACATGTTGCATTTTCACAAAGACTTGAACATTTGAACAATGGACGAAGCTTAAACAGCCTCTGAGAGCAAAGATGCTGAGAACATGATTTCTATAACATACACAGTGCCAAGTAGGTGAAAATACACTGTATAGTTGGATGAAATACCGAATTTTACTGACTTGGCATATGGGGAAGTGATAGGCCTGGTGGGGTAAAACGTTATTCCGCAAAAATACAAACTGACTTTGATGAAAAAGCTAACAGTAATTCACTGATAGTGCTCTTGAACCTCCATACTGTTAGTATAAACTACAATGGGAACACGGGGGAAAATCACTTTTTGCGTTACCACCAGATCAAGCTGTCACCACCACGAGGCCATGCCCTTGGTCAAACTTCATTGTGCATATATACACAGAATCACATACAACATTTTCCAAAGGACCGGATTCTGAATTACAAAAACAATATAGTGGAACTGAAAGAAATACCTAATTCAAAGATAAGATTGTGGTGGATATGCGGATACTGTACATGATTGGATAACTTCATAGTTTCACTTCATACATACATAAAATTAACTGCTCGAGAGTTTTAGTATCTGTCCATCCCTTTATGTGGTGGACTTAGCACTTACTATCCTCAAAGAAAGTTATAAAGTGTGGATGTACTGTAATACCTGTCTGGCATTGGCAAAGGATTTAGATTTCCATGTTTTGTATATGGTATGTACAAAATGATAAGTGAGTGTGGTAAATATTGATGGTGCAGCTAGCTAAGTACCTTCTGAACTAATTTGACAGACTACCAATGAAACGGTTCTCTCTGACATTCTAAGCAAATTGTAATACTACATCAACTACCCATAAGTATAGGGCTAACTCAAGAAGATGTAGCTACAATAATTGTAGCCTTGGTGGGGCTGGGCCATGCGGCTTGGGCTTCTGTCGTGTGGCTCGCGCTTGGTCGGGGCATAGTGCAAGCCACACGACAGAAGCCCAAGCCACACAGCCCAGCCCACCAGGACTATAATTATTTCAGTTAAAGAAGATGAAATCATAGAGTTCAGCTAAAGGTCATTAATTCAAATTAACACCTTTATAAATTTTGTATCTACCAATAATATGGTGGCAAACTTTTTAGCAGCAGCACTTGTGATATACTTTTGCCTATTTTTAACAAATGTTTTTTTTTTTCTCTGAACCACTTTATGCAGAAAACTCAGGCTAAATATTCAAATCCTGTGATCTGTGCACACAGGAGACCTGAGGGAGTACACTCAAATTTCTCTGATTCAGATATCTGGTAACTATCATGGGTGGAGTCTTTGCATACTTTATTCACAGAGCAATTCCAAAGCTGAGGGAGTGACTCCAAACATTATCAGTGGGTGATGTCCTCTTTGGAGATGAAACACACTGCCAACCCTAAAGTAATCTGTATAAATTATGATGTCGAGGGCAACAACCTCACTCCTCAAGATTATATCCCATAATTTAAACAATTTTAAACTATAATTATCATGTTTCAGATGAACCATCTAAAAATATTCCTTGAATATTGAGTGTCACTAAGTTGAAGAGTGTGTGTTTATTGAAGTTACGTGCACGACGAAACCTTCTCTTCAGATAGTCCATTCTGAAATCTAACTTGAGTACTTCCAGCTGTTGGTCGTGGCATACGATTGATAAATTTAGTGATGAAAAAGAGACTTTGCAAATAGTACGGTATACAAACAAGTGATAAAGAATAGATTTTTCTGGTGTTTGGTTTTATACTGTAAGATTTTATCCAGAAGGGTGGTTATTATTAGCAGAACCTGTGATTTAAAGCCCCATTATAAACTGTATCTTTTTTCATTTTGAGATAAGATGGTTTGAAATCAAAAGCTGCTTATGAAAAAAATGCTTGAACCAAAATATGACCACAGAACATCGTTCAAATATCGGCACGATTTAAATTTCACCAACCATATAATTTTTGAGTTGCAACTCAAATATGCCCACCGTGTATACATAAATGTAAATAAGTGAATCAAGGATGGACATACTGACATTTTCAAAGACAATGTAGCCTAATGACTGGAATCCAAAACATCTTCTCAAGATTGGATAATGGATGGTATTCGAGGGACAAGTAAATACAGGAAGATACAGCTAATGGGGCTTTCAAGTTGAATTGTTTGTTGAAGGAACATTATACTTAACCCTATGGAAGACATTTTTTTATGCATTTATGACGCATCCTTGTGCGGCTGCACAAACTTTTCTGATGCACAGACTGCATCCAAATTTCAACTTCAGAAAAATATCATTTTCAAGCTGAAAGGCGTATCTGAATAAACGACAAAGAATGTGGGGGAATGAGTTTTTTAAATTTCTCTTCAGGAAATGTGCAGTCTGTGGTACTGTGAACACGTACTTGACGCAATAAAAACAGGCTGGGTTGCGTTGGAGATAAAATTAATCATCCCAGTACTGGAGGAATTCAAATAGACACTCCTGTCTGCAGAAATAAATGTGGTTTCCCAAAGAATCATTGCACGAATTTTATCGTTACCATACGACAAAAGTTTTTACATTTTTTTCTGTGCGCTAAATATACTGTCTGACCAACATGAGCTCCATCGAGTTCCATACACTGATGACTGTGGGCACGCCAAGACCGAACAATTTTTCATCGCAATATCACATTACGAGCGAGAGACTATGAAAGTTCACCAAGCGTCGCAGTATTTGTCCGTTAAACACGAAAGCTATGGACGAAAAGTAGGGCGGTATTTGACATAACTGGAGACCGTAGAGTGATTATTTACGGGTTGGGAGAGCCGAAACGCAGTCCACCGTGACAGGAAACATAACTTTGAGGACTACAAACCTATAAACGATGCGTCGGCAGACATGACATATATATAGTGGAGGCATGGAAATCCCCAAAGCATTCGTACGTGTTGGGGCGTCCTCGTGTGACCTGGCAGTTCACAAACACGGATCTGACCGTTAACACACCACGGTAAGCAAACTAAGAGTACGATCAAAGTTTAATAACAGAGAAAAACACACGTACAAGTAAACCGTCGAGGATTACATATAGTCAGCTACGAGTCAAAGCTGAACATTTGCACTGGTTGATCATCCTAGTTTATATTTTACACCGTGTACTACCAGTGCCACAGCTGCAGTATCAGTTCAGTTGGATGCTGGTGATCTGAATCTCGACAGGACCATGGAGCCTGGAGGTAAGGCGCTTCACATGCACAGCGTCCAGCTTCAAGGCTGTCACACATTGAAAGAATTGGCGCTTTGGGCTTCCAGTAGTCTTGTGTGTGAAAATGATACCAGATGGATGATGACTCTGTTTAGAGGCCTACCAGCTTGGCCTTATACCCATAGTACGCGGGTCGTTAATTTTAAAAACATGTGAGCGAGCTGAGTTCGTTCGCATGGGTACTGGCTACACAAAACCCGCGGCTGCATCAACGACGCGACGCTGCCGAGCACACTTCACTGACGCGTTGGGTCAGAAATTGTTGACATACTCACCAACAGTATGAAGTTGAATATCACCAACATGTACTTCGAACACCTGTAGCATCCTTCACCCATTTTGGTAGAATTCCTTGACGTTTGGGAGCAAGATTATTATAATTTCCGTCTTGAAGTCACATGCAAGACTGTACGATACAGCTACCGTGCACTGAGTGAGTGTGTGAGCGAATGTCAATGATTCTCCCGAGTGGGCGATACCATGTTATCGGAATGGGTGGGAAGGGTATCATCCCGTCTCGGTTCGGAATGCGCTCATCACCGTAAGAATTTCGTTTGAGATAACCTTCGGACAGGCAGGGTGTGTGTTATTTTGTTTACACAGGCACTGACATCTAGAAGTCTTCGATTAATTATGATCACACCTTCAGCACTTAACGAGAAAGCTGTTCTGAAAAAAAACACCGGGCCGATCGTCGCCGCTGAATGAATTCGAAGGATCCTAGGACAGTTTTGTGGTGAAAACAACAATAGGCCTACTTGTACGGGAATAGCCTACTGTAAAATCGCCTGAAACCCTTTACACATGAACTTCGGTTAAGAAGCAAGAATTTGGTTATACATAGCTAATTTCTGTTAAAGGGGCAATCCTCGATCCCTGGTTTTCCTATTAGTGGTTGTTAACATTGACTGTTTATGTTATTTTAGTCCTTTGACTGTGTACAACTTTCACAGGACAACAGTCAATTTGCTTTTTAAGCGGCTAAAAAAATTCTGCCCCTTTAATGGTTTGGAGATGGCCATAACACTTCGCGCCTTGTTTCAACACAAAAGGGTACGAAGGGTCTACTATCAGATAAAATCTCTCATCTTTCTGCATCAAAAAGTCTTTGGACGATCTCCAAGACGCGATATAATAAACTGACCGCCGAATGAGCGGGATTTTTGCCCTGATAATTGGTTAATTAATCCAATGCATTCCTGTGCGTAAATGGGATTTCAGAAACCAATTGTCATGACCGTCGGTATTAACTGAGGGCCGTACCAATCAAAATGGACGAGCCCACAAAACGTGCAGAATATCACGAAAGAAAGTAAGCCTATTGCCATAGACCCTAATCTTTTTTAGGGTCTATGAGTAAACTAAGAGTACAAAGAGAGAGAGAGAGAGAGAGAGAGAGAGAGAGAGAGAGAGAGAGAGAGAGAGAGAGAGAGACTTTTTAGAGTATGATATAACCATATTGAAACTTGTATGATCTTATCAAATGCCTCCACAAGTAGAAGATCCAGGCGAACCTCGGAATATAATTCATTGTGTATGGAAGAAGTGACGTGTTAGTGTTTGCGGTTTGTGTATATCACGATGGAGGTCAGACAACACCACCGGCCTTGTATCATGGAAGTTATCAGACAGAGAATTGAAGCATGCGTCTGGATTAGACATCGACAAAGTCTGTAAATTTTGTAAAGACTCCTCACGTTTTTTTATTTTTTATTTGGAAACTGTACCGTTGGATCAACATGATACTAATCCATCGATGAGTTTGGTTTAAACTATAACTATACATCGGGTTGGGGTTGGTTTGGAAAATTCTAAGGATCGCCTATGCGCAGTTTAATAGTCACTTTCATGGAAAATCAGTGCAACCAGATCATGGATGACCGTCGAACAGGTGGAGGAAACGACTAGAAACAATTCATTCAATATATTCCGAAGGAAAATATCCGTACAGTGGCATTCCTCTCTTCCATTAAATGTATAGATCTTTTCTTTAGGGTGTCAAATGTAGATCAGATCCTACAAGATACCAGTAATCTACTCACCAGTCTCCATTATTCAGTTTGCATGGAAATGTTTAAAATATACTGCACGCTTCGAAATTCTGAACTTGTGGAAACCAAATCAGAAGGGAAGAAAAAGTCTGACAAGTGTAATCAGTCTATTTATCCGAAATTGCGCGCTTAATCTATACAAAACACACCACTCCTTACTGGGTGACTTTTATACGTCCGTTATTACCGTGATCTCTGGCCGCATAAAATCCCCCTGTCTGTGTTATGACACCTACTGACAACCATCGGCTTGCCGCATCGTGTGTGCTTCTCTGTGTCATGTAATTACGAAATTTTACTATTATTATTTAATGTCATTATTTTTTAAGGAAAACAATATAGGCTGTACAAATCATGACGCCAAAATCGATAGCTTGAAGTATGTTAATGTTGGACCAAATTTGACCAGACGCTTGTTTGCTGAAAACTTAAAAAAAGCTTGGTTGTCAAGACACGTTGCCCTCGTGAATTTGTTCATAAAATATTATTGATGAATATTCATGAGAATAATTTGCATTTGTGCCAATAGAAGGTTGCATCAAACGTGATATGGCAAGATTCTTTTTCAAACGTTGATTCTACATACGTTACACGTATAGCTATATATCTGTGAGCGATCTTGTATTTTGTAGTTGCCGGTTAAAAACAGAATGCAATTACTAAAGGCGACAGTGAAGTGTCCATACTTTCCTTGCATTCGTGAAGGTGTGAGCGTGTTATGGAATTAAATGCCACTCGGGCTGGCAGATGTCAAATCGGTTCTAGCCCCATCTTCTCGCTGACGAAGTAAATTCATCCTTGCTGCCCAACCTTCATGTTAATATTTTTCCTCAAATGTCAGCATGGCTGCAAAACAGTTCACTTTTCTAGCAATTCCTGCTGTGCAAAATTCTTTTTTTCCATCTTTGCCCATCCTCTCTCAAAATCTTCACTAAATGAGGATCGAGGCTCACTCTCTCCCACTTGCTTTGCTAACCGCATTTATACCACATCCGTTGTAATTCTATTCGTCATAGCTGCCTCAAGAGAGTAGTTCGCACTTTTTACGGCTTGTATATCCCTTTCCATCAAAATTGAATAAGCGTAGGAAGATCACATGTGGCACAGGCTGCAGTGGAGAGGTCAGCGGATGAATTTACTTGAGAAGATGGGGCTGGAACCGATTTGACATCTGCTAGCCTTGGATTGTATATCTTTTGTGATTTACAGATGAAGTAAGCCTTTTCCATCAGTGATATGACTGTGGAACGACATTACAACATAGCCCAGGTGTCTATTTTTGCTTATTTTCCTCAGGCTCAACCTTCCTCGTATAATGGTATAGTCCAGTGCGGTATAGGCCAATCGGTGTCCTAGGAACGATACTTTCTGAAATATCTAAATTCCTAATGCTTCTATGTACTTCTGCTTGCCAGAATATATAGCTGCACTACCCCTGGACACATGACAACCGGAAGGCACACTCACAACCTACACATGCGTTCGCCCACTGCACTTCAGGATTTCTCGTAGACGATAGACAACACATGCTGTGAAACATAAGGGAGGAATGGCAAAATGTGCATGTCCAAAAGTCATGCGAACAAAGCTACTAAATTTAAAGATTGTTTGTGCGGCTAAAGGTGCAAAGTGGATTTCTTTCATTTTGGGGGTCAAATGTGCATTATTATTATTTCAAATGTCAATTGTACTAGTGTGTGTTAAAGAGTGGTCGGAGAGACATCTGGAACAGATAAAAGGGAGTATATTTTTCTATCTACCAGGAATATGTCTAGTATTGCAATGAGGGCTAGATTCCCGGCTAACCAGAAGCACACGTCATTGAGGTTTGCGGCAGCTCGAAAACACTGCAAAAGTGCGGCGGTTTACATTGCCTCAACATAAGCCTAAAATGCATCGATATTATTTGAACTTTGATGATTAATTTTCTGACGGAAACGTTTCATTTTCAACCTAAGCTGACTGCAAAAAATCATCGACTTTATTCATTCTTACAGACACAAAGTTTTTGAGAGTGTTGAGCGACTAAAATTACTCTAAATACGATGGCTTGAAGAAATTAGAACTTCGAGGGACCAGACTACGAAAGAAGTACGACTGAGCCTACTATGGGAGCAAGAAAACGGAATAAATCTCAGATTTGACGCACTGATGACAGAAAGTTGATATCAAAGTGTCAACGCGACTGGCTTCTGCCAAACCAGGACAAATTTATACACAATATAAAACATCGGCTGCCTTCGCACTCAGACAGCGGAGATACTTTATGTGCTCGGAAAAGATAAATAACGTGGTGTGAGATCTGAAAACTGTGTACACAGGGTCACGCAGTCTTGCAACTAACAGCCATTAAATTGATATTAGTGTCAGAAGAGTTGACGGGAACCTCAAGACCTGTTTCTGAAGTATAGTCGCATTTTGCTTTGAAGGTCTCACAACAGCAGTTTGAGAGCGACAGAGTTTCATTCGGCCGACATGTGCAACACAGCGGGTCAAAATGAAAAAAAAAGACCTTCATGGGCGCATTACTTACAGAGTTTAAAAAACTTGTTTATGGTTATCTGTTACCAGATTCCAAGTATGACGCAAACCTTCCTGGAGAGCACGTTGAAGTGGGAACAGATGTGGCAGAGATGAGACTGACAACGTTCTACCATTCCGAGTATCATAATATTGATGTTCAGAATGAATAAACCAGACGCCGGAACAGGATTGCGCAAACTGCAAACTACTGTTTTGTCAAAAGTTCAATTTTTGCCTGACTCATCAGGGACGGGCGCAGAAAGCAAGTAAAACGAAAGTATACACCTTGCCGGAAAATATATCAAAAGAAATAAGTCAATCAACTGTAAGATCATCAATGTTTATGTATGAGATTGCATCACATCTACACTAGCAAATGTGTTTGTGTTTTAAGTTTGCCGCTCGAATCCTATTGTTGTTTAATTGTACTTGTGTTTATAGTCAGTTGGTAAAATGCTACTTTTTTTGTCGTGAGGTTGTTTATATATTCGCGTATTTCCCCGGGTTTTTTTTGGTTTCAGTGTTTCTTGATGATTACTTTCTGTAAACAAGACTGATCAAGCCTAAGGTCCGGGAGCTATCAACACTTATGCTCCAACCATATATTCGCTTCGACACCGAAAAAGATTTGAAAACGGTTTTTACGTTCAATTAAGGAGGTACGCTACCATTCCAAAAATTGTTGGGACATTCTTGAAGTTGACTTTTCTGAAATAATCTTTATGTGTACATTGCAAAGATATGAAAAAAATATGGGG
>LD367704.1:35024-52177 GCA_001465055.1 Ptychodera flava | reverse complement strand
ATGTATGACATAGGTCAATGTCCTTGTACCAAGTTTGAATATAATCGGTTGAGATAAGCCTGAGTTATGGCTCTGTACATGACAAAATCGTAACAAAATGGCCGCACGGCGGCCATATTGGATCGTATCACAAAAAGAATTGACGTGCATATCTATAACATTGGTCAATGTCCTTGTACCAACTTTGAATAAAATCAGTTGAAACATGCCTGAATTATGGCTCTGTACATGAAAAAATCGTAATAAAATGGCCGCCTGGCAGCCATATTGGATCGTATCACAAAACAAATCGACGTGCATCTGTATGACTTATGAAGTAATCCTTGTACCAAGTTTGAATGAAATCGCTTCGGGCATCTCTGAGATATCTGCGTGAACGGACGGACGCACGCACGGACGGACGCACACACGCACGCACGGACGCACGCACGCACACACGCACGGACACGACCAAACCTATAAGTCCCCCCGGACG
The DNA here is from genome assembly GCA_001465055.1 of Ptychodera flava. Classification (NCBI taxonomy): domain Eukaryota; kingdom Metazoa; phylum Hemichordata; class Enteropneusta; family Ptychoderidae; genus Ptychodera; species Ptychodera flava. Next base: position 51,702 of record LD367704.1, on the reverse strand, counting down.
GTGTCCACGGACGGTGTCCGTGGGGACTAAAAACAACTACGCCGATGTGACCTGGTAACCAAAGCATGCTTAATGAATGATAGTAAAATCCACAAAAGGTTTCTTGCCTTAAACATTTATAAATGCACCATCTTGGGTTTAAAAGTCCATTTGTGTCTTTTGGCTATTTTTTTCAGAACTATTGTTTTGTGGTTTCCCTACACTTTCTGCATTGAATCCCTAAACTGTAATTTAATGCCAAGTATTTAGCATATCAACACAACCTATATGAGTATAATCTACATTGTTGTTGTTGAAAATTGTATCAAGTCCGGACTAGAATCCATTTGTAAACAATAAACAATGATCACTACACACATACCGGTACAAGCTCTAGTGTTGACCAAAATAATACCAAAAAATTTCGACATGACAAATGGATTAGGGTCAGACACGTTAGTTGATATACAGAAACAGAATACTGAAAAACTTGCCACAAGTTACAGCTTACATGTATGTCCCTTTATTAAATTCATTAACACAGCCTATACAGGTGTGTGTTACGCTCAATGTTATTTACATTGAAAAATTGAATTTTAGTTCAGACTAGAATTATCATTCAATAATACCCAATGCCATACATACATGTAGTTCACAGGAAAACCAAAACTAACAAGCAAACACTTAAGGGGAAACAATAAATCGAATAAGAATTGAAATAATTGCCATAGCAACACATGAAACACATTCACACGCAACATCAGTATTTGATATCACTACTCACTGAATCTCCTTTCACATTTATGTGTAATTTACGACATTGTCATTTTTGATAATAAATCATATGATACATGTCTTTATGGTCAGTCAAAAGCATAATCCTTTTAAGAGTTGTTAATTTAAGCTTTTTAATATGGCTTACACATGTATAAAATTGTTACTATAGGAAGTTTAAGTTTCATAACTCATAAAATATATTACTCATAAAATTTATACAGAATTATTGGTCAATATTTAGATTGCTTGACTCACATTTTGTAAATATTGGAAGTTTAACTTTTCCAGACAGTATGCTGATTTAATAATTGATCAATACATGCAAATATTTATCAATACATTCCGGTACTTTTTCTGTAATCTGTGCAGTTCTACTGATTTACAACTTGTGGAAATATCAATAATCAGTTTTTTGAGCTGTAAAATGTGGAACATGCACCAGTGAGTGAATATGTGTATGGAGAGAAAGTTAAGCGTACATGTAGAAAAGTTAAAAAGTGTTATATACTAACTTAATCAACTAGCACATGCACAGAAAAGATAACTTGATTGGTCAAAAGGTACTTTATTTTCTTCAATCTGATGCCAAAACTTTGTAGTTTTCTTTAACACCTAAACATGATATTCTCGTAGATACCAAATTTCAAAGGTGTATCCCTCTTCTTGGATGAGAAAATTTTCCACTGGGAAATTATTAATTGACCAATATTAATATCCAGTCAATGAACACGTCCTAAAGTCTGGTAAAAAATGAACACGTAGAACCACATAGTGCAAGCACATACCGTATGTCGAATTTATGATCGGGCATGCACAAAAAATGAACTATTCCAATATACACGTACACTATGTGAAATTTTAAGGTAGAGAATACGCCTCAGGACAGATGCTTACACCCTCAATTTTTTCCCCGAGGCTTTTCTGATACAAGTACGGTATACTGTCTTAGTGTTATGAAAAGCAAAAACTTTACTTTTCCTCATAGAAATAATTCAGGGATGGTGGCCATTTCGAATAAATATGGGTAAATTTCTCTGGTTTCAAAATTTGTAATAGTGACCCCAGATAATTTTTCTTGATTTTGAAAGGAATGCTTGAGTTTCCTTGAGGCAAGTTAGAGCAAATTTTAAACGTTCCATCTTTTAGGTGCGTACTGTATATACCAGTACTTTCTTTAATAATAGAAAATAATTTTTTTAAATATCTATGATTTCAAGATCCAGAGAACAGATATAATCCTCTCATTGATTCTAAAATTGTGAAATTAACATTATATCCTGGGTATTTTCATAACTTTTGTATGGTCACATGACCTAAGGTCATTTTGTCATGTGACCAGATAAATCCAAATATACATACCAGAGGAGAGTGTAGTCTTTTTTCTTTGGTGTAGTACATTCTTTTCAACATTACTGCACATGTTTATAAATATAGGTCTTGATTTATCACATTTGGTCTCTTGTGATCAAATAAAGAAACTAAAATGAAGTAATTGATGCATGATTACTTATTGGTAAGATCAACTGCTGACATTTCCATATTGAAGTGTGAAATGACCGATATGGGGTTGCGAGAATCGATTATTGCACAACAATAAATCTGTATTCAACCCTCTGACATTTCCATACTAGGGTATGTGTGTATATCGAAATGATTTATGTGGGGTTGCAAGAATACAACAATTACACAACAATAAATCTGTATTCAACAGATTGTGTATTATCTACGCATCAGATATGCCATATGCTGAGCGTGTTTTTGTTAATGCGTTAACAGGGACCCCAGTAGGGCACGGTCACGCCCCGGTCTATCACGTTACTTGTAATGTACTGAATCATTTCCATAAATAGGCACATCGCATGTACCCCTTGTCAATATTTTTGGACAGCATTGAAATAATTCACCATCTGAAGGTCGAATGTACATGTATACTCTGGTAACAAATGTAAGCAGTGACAACAGAGTTTCTAGATCCACAGACAGACGTAAATCATGACTAACTTTATAAAGTGTGGTAGTTTGGACAAACTTGCAACATCAAGGTTAGGCCAAGTACATGTGTCAGATGTCAGTTTGAAATGTTAATAATTTGAAGTACTGGGGTATAGTACATACAATATTTGCTTCCTGCAAGTGCCATAATACATGTATCTTAAATTCCATTTCAGAACCGTACTTATAAAGCTAAGTACAATCTGATTCTACTGGCATACTATGTACGGTATATGCATATTATGGAGAGGACTGTATGGTTATTGTCATTTTTGAATATCACCATCATAACGCAGGGAATAAAGAAGTTTAGAATTTGCTTGTGTGTGCATGAATACAATTATATGTACATTTAATACTTTTATAGCTATGGAAGCCATATTAAGTATAATTATATTGTTACTGTATTTTCATTAACAACAATACCATTGAAATGACAACAATAGCACAGACAAATATATGCGTTCTTCATTTTCATTACGAACTACAGACATTGTATGTACCAAAATACACAAAAAATATAAACCCTTTGAGTGCTTTATGTTTTTCCAATAAAAATTTTACTGCAACATTTTACCAATTTTTATGAAGATTTCTGTAACTCTTTTGATAATTTAGAACCAAAGGGACAATTCACATTTTGCAGCTACAATTTTTCACCAAAATTTTCGCTAAAATCTGAAATAAAATTTGACTGCAGTATATTTTATAAATGCGACAAAAATTGACTTTGTCGCTCAAAGAGTTAAACAGCTGCCATGCACAATCAGTTTGTTAGGTTCCCATGGTCATGATCTGTACATATGCAGCTGTAATATTTCAGTAAACACATATAAAGGTCTCCTGCATACAGAATTATCCACAGTACGGTACACAGCCCAGGGCAACGTTTTTGTAAACAGCAGGAAGCCATGCAGTAATTACTACTGTTTCCCTAATGGATACACTACAGAAGCAATTGTACCCTACTGTTCCTCTTCCTGAGAAATTGCTTCACAAACCATGGTACTATGTTTCCTGTCCTGGCTTACAGCAAGGTTAGGTAGAGGGTGTAGTGTAGTGAGGAGGATGTTTACAGTAGGAAAGACGTTGCTTTGCAAACCATACTATGCTTCCTGTGCTGGATTACAGCAAGGAGGGATTAGAGGGGTATAGTAGGGAGGATGGTGTTTAGGTAGGAAAGAAGTTGCTTCCGAAACCATGCAATTGCTTCCTGTCCTGGCTTACAGTTACAGCAAGGAAGGGTGGTGTGGTTGGCGGGATGAGGATGGTAGTTATAGGGAAACTGAAAAATTGATTTACTATTAAACCATAGTTATGTGTTTCCTGTCCTAGCTTTACAGCAAGGAAGGAGTGGTGTGTATTTAGGGCAGCTGAGAAATTGCTCCACAAGCAACAGTACTTTGCTTCCTGGCATGAAATCAGAGGGAGATATTTGGAATTTTGGTTTTCAATACATTTATGTATGTACATTACTTTTTATCACACCAACACATTTTATTGCATACCTCATGCATCTGACGTTAAGCATCCCACTGGAGGATGCAATGGTACCTTGTTGATGACCTTGCAGACCTGTAGCAAAATCATAATTTGACTGAAAGTGAAGCGGAACTATTTTCAACTTGTATGTGTATAAGAATGATTAAATTACGTGCTTTACAAAGGAAATATGGTATTAAAAAAATTGTGGAAAGAATAGGTCAATGTAGAAATGTCTGCGAAATATTACCACTGAAATATTTAAAACATGCTGATACACTGAGCTGAAACACAATGAGAACAACAATTTAAAGAAATCAAAATATTGATCATTGTGTATGTTTACAGTTTATCTGCATTCTTCATCAGTCTGTTAATATACTGGTACACTGTCCTTCTCGTCAGAATAATTTTTAAAGGTTAAAAATGGATAAAAGAACAGTGATTATGTAACTTCTGCCATTTAAATAGTAAAGTGCGGGTACTGTACAGTTGGTTTTCCAATTTTTTGATACAGAGCATAGAATAAAAACTCTACCACATGGAAACTACCGGTGGATTTCCATGACATTAGTTGCAACTAAATATAGTCTGTGCATTCAAGGTGAGAGAATTATTAAATGCTGACCATTGCCATTCATACAATGCCATTACTGGTATTTTTGTACAAAATAAAATACTATACATGCATATTGCAATTACAAATGCAAATTAAACAGAAGGCTGCTCCAAGGGATTGAAATATTAGAACGATGTAAAGATGAGTCACACGCACCCCTGTCTGTTGGCAAATATACTGTACGATATGTAGAATTTCAAAGTAGCATTTCTAATAATTATGGCCCTTCAGTGACACTCTGTAATATTTACACGGCTGTGCCTGCATAAATCTTTGCCTGGACAATGAACCACGAAACACACCCAGTGGTGTCATTTGGAGACCAATCCAACGAAACTATGGCAACCAATGTTATCATTTGTGAGAAGACTTATTTTGAATGGTGTCAGCTGTATTGAGTCAGCCATGCAGTTGTTATAGAAACCACCCACTGGCTGGCACTGCATTTAAACAAATTTACATGACAAAAACTTGCCCAGATTTAGGATTATAGTGTTTATGCTATATCTATAAAGCTGTCACAAAGCCCCATATTTATAATTTAATGTCCAATTTTAGCGGAATCAGTTTATGGCAATTCCTATTTTGAAATGGTCTCATAAATATCACATGAATCTAAATGGATTAAAATAAACCATATAGTGGACAAAAAGATGAAGTGTGTATTTTATTGTGAAATATATACAGCTAAATTCTACACATCATGAGAGCACAAATATGGGCCTGTGTGAAATACCATACTTTGGTATTTTAAACTATTAATGATTTCATACATGTATTCTTAAGGTAGAACACACCTTGGGGATAGACTTTCAAACTTTTACAATTCTTTTCTGATATACATTTTGCAGGGACTCATTTTAAAGCTCCTGATATGGTGTAAGAAAACTTTTCATCTGCTTAGTCTTTTAAAATTCGAAATTTTTTTTTCGCTATAGAGTTAACGTAGGGATGGCGGCCATTTTGAATTTCAAACATTCGTAAATCTTGGGTTATTTGTTTCTCTAGTACCAAAATTTGCAGAGTGACCCCAAATTTTTAATCTTGATTTGGAAAGGGAATGGTTGAAAGATTCCTTCAAGGAAAGATTAAGCAAAAGTTCAAGTCTTTCACTTTCGAGGCACATACTACCGGTACCTTAGTCGCAAACATGAACACTGTGTACAGATAAAAAAATTTTGTTCAAAGATGTCTGACAGTGGTATTTCTGATTTAAATGGAATTTTAAAAACTGTGATATTGCTCATAGAAAGAGCTATGCCTGTGGATCCAACATAAAACTACTTCATTTAATCAAATAAATACAGAGGTTCACCCTATCTGCAACTTAACAGCTTTCATGTGACTATGTTTTCAACAATTGAGAACATTAAAACCATGAAAAGTAGTTTTATATTACGAGGGATCTTGACCTCAACCACTGGAGATCGAATTCCATCAGCGAGCTGCATTCCTTGAATGGTGAAAATTTCATATGCGGGACAGAATACCAATGATTCAATGAAATCATGGTGGTCTGTGATGTCAATGTATGTTATAATTTGTTCCATAGTGTATACATAAAACCACAAAGGGAAGCATTATAGAAATATTTGATTTGGTACACCTGCATTAGCACCTATTGCATACATATATATATATATATATATATATATATATATATATATATATATATATATATATATATATATATAATGATGTTTGTGTACATTGCTCAATAGCATATAATTTAATCATGAAGCATTGTTTGAAATTAGTGCTACACTACACTTTAGCCTACAATTATTATGACACAAATAAATTTAGTCAATAGCATCAATTCGTAGAATTATAAATAATGCCTCCCCCCCTCCATCCCCCCACTTTTACATTGAAGACAATTGTAGTATTGACAGTCCTTGCTTTATCAAGACAAAATAGTAATAACTAAAGGAGATATTACTGTATCCCTCTAGGCATTCTTAACAGATTATAATCTCAGCGTTAATTAAAAAAGCAAATAAAACTTTGAGAAGTTCATGTAGAACCTTATAATGGCGTAGAACATTTCTCTTCAGATAACATTCTGGAGAAAATAGAGAAACATTTGTTTCTGCCAAGAGTGTACATAATTGTGTTGTAAATATGAAAGTATAGATGTATCTTTTCAGAACTACTGTAGCATTGTGCAAGTGCAAATTATTAACATGAATGACAATATTTTCTTTTAATAGATTCTCCTGAATTTGTAAAATGCACGGCAAATCATGTTGGATAAAAGAAAAAAGGTCTCACAAGTCTACTCATCATCGTTTACTTTTTTTGAGATTTCATATTCCAGTCAAGCATTTCTTCCAGACTGGGATGGTATTGGCCAGAATTCCTGCACCCAAATCTGTTTAATTATTTTCAAATCCATTATTGCATTTGACCTACAGCTGCATTTGTGGGAATGCTGCTGCTGTTATACACTGATAACCAGTCATCAAAATATTTGTATGTCTGCATATTTTTTTTTTCACTGTGCTATAGGCGGAATGCCAACTACGTCTAAACCAGTCATTAGTTTGTATAATGCATGCAGTTCCATGGTTGTAAAGTGTTTGTGTATCAAACCCAGCAAGGCTAAAAATAAGTAAATGTGGATACATTTCAGTTGTATTTACATGTACCATGCAAACTCAGAAGTCGAATCACTAGCATTTCCACAAGAGAGTCTACTATTTTTCAATTTTCCACTTCAGCAGCAATCAGAGAAATTTTAGCACAGTTGCTGTGATCCAAACTCATATACTACTGGATTTCTGAGAATACAATACCAGCACAGCGGTACTGTTGCAAGATTAAAGAGAAACACATTATCATTTTAACACTGTCTAGGTATAACAAATGAATCTCAACTCCTCCATTCTCCACCTAAAGAATTCCCCAAGAAACTGCACTACCTGTACATGTACTTATCATGTTATTGTTTACTTTTGAATTCTAGTCCGGACCAGAAATCACTTGTTGTCAACAAAAGCAGTGCAGTCTACACATGTACGTGCTGAGTCGACAAGCTTAATATTGTGTATCTCAACATGCTTTTCAGAGTACAAGAAGAAATTGTTCACATTAAAAACAAAAATACTGAAAAAATTCATAAAAAGCTAGTTAAGCAGTACGTGTTAACTTGGCTACAAGTTTCCCTAAAATCTAGTGCTAGGGTGCACAAAAAGAGAGACAAAAACCTTTGCAAATACTGCCTTTGTTTTGATCCAAAAAGTAAAAATCGCTTTGCAAGCACTTGACAAAAGCATATGACAGTATAGCTTTTTCCCGTCAATCTGCTCTTTGAATCAGGATATCTTATTCAGTAGACCACAATATATGCCTGGACATGACACTCAACAATACCTGGATTTAAGACAGGGGAACAAAGACTTAACGTTGTGTTGCTAGGCAACACCCAAAATTCAAGAGCCAATGTAAGAATTCACATTTGTTTTGATTTGGCAGGCCAGAGTGAATATACTTACTGTAACTAAGTTTAACCCTGTGAACATGCATACCAAGTTTCAAAGCAATGGGATGAGCGACTTCAGAGAAAATTATTTTTTGACCAAAACATGGGGAAATTGCCCCAAAATACAAATATGAAAATTTCACCACAATTTGAAGACACTCACCTAAGTATCAATTTATATTTCACTTTCCTGTTTGACCTTTGTCTCGGGGGAGGGGATGACCCTGTTTACAGAAGTTAAGGAATAGGGGGTTCAGTCACTTTTTGATGTCCACAAAAAATTATCCTCCACACCCCCCTGACCGAAGAAACTGACCAGTCCCTTAAACAAGTTTCACTACCTAAACTCTTTCATCCTGCCGGAATTCAATCGATGCAATTAAGAGCTTCCTGTTGTTAATCAAATCATAATACGCAAAGCAACAGAAATAATTGGACTCCTTAACTATGAGGAAATTAGGATCAGTAGGTGGTAGCATTATTATGATATTTAATCGTCTGACTATTGTTTAATGGAAGATAAAAAGTTTGTAGAGGTTTTGCATTGTAACTGTATCCTCTCCTTCAACTTCAATACTTCAACTTAGCAATAGTTTAACTTCAGGTATCACAAAAATAGCTTTAAAATATATTAAAAACTACTAGCTGTAACTCTCTGATGGATATTTCCCAGTGTTATGGTTCTGGTGGTAATATTCGATTTCCAGCTCTACTGAAAAACATGTGCTGAACGTCTTGGTGTTACAGTCACAGTACATGTATGTGGACAATGCTATTTTTCTAAACTAGGAATAATTATTCTTTCTCTTGACAAACCTGTCAAATCCCATTACACAGGGGAGGAACTGAAGCTCGGAAGCACCAGGAAGACTCCATATAGCTAACAGTGCAGTGTTGGTGTACTGTTATCAGTGCACAAAATGTTGTGAGACCTGTGTTATTAAGGCCTCTTGTCAACAGGGGCCAAGAGTCAGGGGGGAGGGGGGGGCAAAGATTATGAGAATAAATTATCGGTACAGTAACTGGTGGTTGATAACACTCAGTGCAGTCATGGGCCAATGACCCATGCATAATTGTCCAACAAAGCAACTCACAAGGTTCATACATTTATATTGGTTCAATTTGAGTTGTTATGGCAATAATTACCTTTTTTGAATAAATCATCCATATGAAAAATATCGCACATTTTTTCTAATCGCATTCTTTGAGCAACTATTACGAAAATGCAAAACAGTGTTCATGCTCTGAATGAAGAAAATATGTTGAATTTTCCTCGCGAGAAATTTATGAAAAAACTAAATTCTACTGTTGTCATTGAAAAATTGCAAGGAATTTGCATATCTCTCATGAATGTTCGATTTCACAATTTTTTTTAACAAAACGAACTTTGTGACAAAACAGCTTCACTTTCTCTCTGACTATAAACACTATCAATGAGAAACACTGAGAGTAATTTGATTGCAGGATCGAAAAATTTATAGTATGGCTTCATAATTTTGCAACAGAGCCAATCAAACCAACATCTAATTTCACATGATATAAATTTAAATGTGAAAAACTGAATAAGATATAGGGAAATATTTCAAATGGCATACGTAATAGTACATATATGCTTAGTACAGTGTATGCATGGATATACGTATGTATAGAACGATAACTTTTACGATTATACAGTACCAAGTGAATCTCTCTCTCTCTCTCTCTCTCTCTCTCTCTCTCTCTCTCTCTCTCTCTCTCTCCATACAGTATATACATATACACATGGACGAGACTGCAAAGAGTGGGGCAGGCTCTGCATAATCAAGGGGAAAAATAAATTATCTGTACGTTGGTTGTACATTTCCATGTAAACATGACGCTGCAAGTTAACGTGGCGTGGCGCACGGTCCCTCCAGGGACCGTGCGTGCATGGCGCAATGCTCATCACCTGTCGATGACCTGCCGGCTGCCACGAGCGTGTGTGCAGAATTATAGCAACGTCAACGTTTGAAAAAAATTATAGGCAAAATATATCTACACTGCCATTACTCCCCGAAACCTAAACAAGCAGACAATAAGTCTAAATTACGAGGTAATGTTTCCTGAAATGAAGCACTATTTTTGACCCGCGGTGACCCCCTGGCGACGTTTGCAGATCTTGTTGCTAACGCTGCACTGGTCATGGATGTAAAAAATAGATCCATGCACTGGTTCAGTACAGTACGACTGTACCACACAAAATATTTGGGCATCGCAGCACACGTCTTTCCAGTGTTTCCTGGGATTGCAGTTTACGGGTTTAAGTTTATAATTTGTTTCAGCGCTTTGCTATAAATGCTTCACTCACACCTCTTTCGAGGCGCGTGTCTATAAGCCAAGAAACCATGGAAACGCGTACGATGTGCGCCCTTCGTTGCGGTGTAATCTAATGCCTTGTGGACATCTTGGACTCGCCAATGCGTTGAATCCAATTGCCTTTTTAACTCCACAATGTTGACAATCAAACAATATTCCAGTTACTTACCCGAATTAACGGGGTTGCCAGCGACTTGGGCGAATACTGCAAGAAGCGCAAGGTAAAATATGCTCGACCAGCGAGCCGTGTTTAGGTTTGTATATCTTTCACCCCGACAGCCATTTTCAAATTGGCCGCCATCACTGAGGCAGCGCCGTGTCTTTCGTGTCCTGTTTTTCATCACGTTATTACCGCGAACAACACTTCCTAAGATTCAGTGTTTTGTTTCCTGGTCAGCGTGACCTTCTTAGCTTTGTTTTCATGACAACACTCCCCCGAGTTCCTCGATGAATATACGATTTTCCGGTCTGCAGCTCCTATTGTCGTCGGCGGTACAACCTTTGGTCATGTTCTTGATCGGTTTAGCGTATTACACTGTATACACACGTGGAATTGGCGCCGTTTCCAGGTCATATACCCAATGTGCCATCACGGACGGCGCGGCAGCATGTCAGCTTTTTAGACAATCCCCTTATTACCGGTCATTTTGCGTTAAAATCCTCTGTACAGACGGCTTACGAATATCCAACATGCAGCGCGATGAATTGCTCTGTGTATTGCGCTTACGAGTATATGAGTATCTCAACCAGTGCGCTGTGCCGTATACCCGCTACGATCAGCCAGCTGTTACTAGCGACGCCCTCCTTATCTACATAATTATGCGTGACGCGCGTGGCTGTGAGTGCCTAAGACAATAAGTGCACGGAAATACGCATTGTAAATGCCCGCATATCGCATTTCGTCAACTGCAGTTTCCAAGTAGGATTTGCATTTCAGAAACAATGTTCACCGTTTTTTTTCTGTTTAGATCCCAGTTTGTCTATGAGCGCTCCGAATCTATGCGATTGATCCATGTAATTAGCAGTATGTCCGAAGATAATTTCCTTTCTCGAATTAGCAGTTATGGTATTTCAAAAGTTATTTAAAATCCATTTTATGGTCAAACAATCAACCAAATGCATCCCAAAAGCTGCATTCACAAACAAAAACACGAAGGGGAATTGGCACTGGATTTGAAAACTACCATGGATGTACAAAATGAAAATATCAAGCGTATTTTGGGGCGCAAATGAAGGGTTTGGGAGACTCGAAAAGAAATTGCCTCTGATCATGAAATAGTTGTTGAGTTTTCTCTTAAATAAAAATTCACAGAAAACTTGTATGGAAAAAGCACATTCCCTGTTGTGTAATTATTGTTAGAACACATACAAAAAATACAGGTATTTCTCAGATCACATAGAACTGCCCCAGCATCCTTTGTTCTGCTTATGTATCAACAGAAATATTAATTTGTTTTTACGTGAGAGCAGTACAGCGATAACACTGGGCCGCTTGTTTCAATGCACAATAATATTTAGGGTTTATTAAAACAGACCATCCACAACTTTTGCAGCACCTCTAGTAGAGACAGGAAACCGAAAGTCTGAACTTAAAGCTGTAAGACTAAATGGCATCTGTTGATAACCGTACTGAAAACAACTGCTGAGACCCCCTTTCTTGACATTGGCATTGGAACAGAGGCGGTCACACTCTGACTGGGCTCCGACTTATGGATAAAAATGGGCCCATTTACATGACTCAGGCACAGTGACCTTACTCCGTTTCTAGCTGTAACTTTCGGTTTATTTTTGGTGTTTTTGTTTTGTGTATCTAAAGCAGTGTCTTGTCCTACTCCCTGAAGCATGAAGAAAAGTCAAGCTTTCAGCTTTTCAACACCGCCGTATGTTTAAAATTGAATTCATTCATTTGTCATCAATAACAATGAGTACGGTCTCTACACATGTTTGTTATTCTAGCATGCTTCGGAGAGTAGAACAAGAAACTGCAGTTGATACACAGAGCAAATTGTGCAGCGATATAGCCCAAAACGACATGTCAATATCACTTTTATTATAAATTGTATGTTACGTATGTTCAATTTTTAATAATACTGACAGGTTTCCAAACCAATTTTGTGTGATCGCGAAATGTTTTTTTCTGTTTTACAAGATGAGCTTTCCTATAAGAGAAATGTGTCAAAATAGCGCCCTCCTTCCCCGGAAGACTCGGAAATACGCGCACACATCGAAAAAATATCTCCATTCCAAAACCAGGCCAGTTTTACATGAAGCGGAATCCAAAATTACAGCAAGTCAGAAGGGGGCATTTGAACACGTTTTGAGTTTGTTAGGGGAGTCACTTCAAAAAATCACAGAACTTTTTTGACCTCCCCTCCCCCATACATGCGTGTTTGTGATGCAGCCTAACATTAAAAAGAAATACAAGGATCAGATCCTACGAAAATAATTATAAAAAACTGATGGTCACATGGTGCTGCAATGACTTCTTTTGCAGCGAGTCACAAACTTTACTCGCCTTCTCAAGAATAATTCGAAAAAAACTACTATTTGAATATTCATGTTATTCAGTGGTCAATCACTCTTTCTCACTGCCAGTTTGAGTAGGCAAAATCATCCGTAATAACTGGGGAGATAATACGCTAATAGTATTCTTTCATATTCCCATTCACTCACAATTTCCTGTACTCGCAAACACCAATCACCTACAGCCTTGCGAGTCGCTTGCGCATCTGCCCTATGGTGAAGACACTTGACGTGTGGAGGTTGCCGCCGCCAGTAGCATTCATTGGCTCCTACCGGTGGCTTAATGATGATTGTGACTGAACCAAAGTTCTCCTCGATCTCCAATGTCATTTTGTGGAGTGACGAAATCGTTAATATAAAACATTATGATGGTTGGTAACATTTGGTCGTGACAATTTTTTTTAAAAAGTGAAGGCGACGTGGAAATAACAATATTTTAATCATACACTCAGCAGCTTACACGAACGTCCAGAGTGCATCCTCAATGTTATAATGAACAAAAGCATCGGTAGTACGCCGTCGTAGGCGGCGCAATAAAAGTGCCAACTACTCGAGATAAAAAAAATAAGATATAGTGAAAGAAATGCAGGCTCCACGAATAGGCTTATAAAATTTTGGAACAAGAAAAGATTGTCACCTATCCTGAGATGTAACGAGCCAGCCCTTGCCGATAGACGGTCTTACATTTGCATATTGTTCCCCATTCGCATCATCACACAACGTCCAAAGTTCATTGCAAGAGAAGAATTACTGCAATATATTGTCAGACGTCGACATATTTCTTTACCAACTCCATTTGATAACACTGATAGCAAGAATAATATTCTACATTGAACTCAACTGTACAAGAGGAAATCGATAAATCTCAGTCAAAGCACAGACGAGAATTTTTTTCCATGTCTCTTGTCAAAATAATCACAAACATCAGAGTCAAACACTAGTTGAAATTATTGCTTTTGACAATATTTCTCTTCTTCGTATTCATATTTGAATGCCAAGACGAAATAATATTCATTGTCCTGTAGACCTCAGTAAATTGGTCGAGAATTCTTAAATGTAATGGTTATGCTAACTTTTGATGATCTTTATATAATTATTTTGGTGTGTCGATGGCAAGGTCTTCTTTTCCTTTCTTCGAAAAGAATTTTAAGCCGACCCACTATTTAGCCAGTCAACTAAGCGTCTCTATGTGTAGAAAACACTCATCGTTTTGACTTTTGAATTCCAGTCGGGCAAAAATTCACTTGTCAGCGGTTTTCAACATGTACAAGTTGAGTTGACAAGCTGAAGACTGTATACATTAACATGTTTTGGATTGTAAAACAAGAAATTATGGTTGATATTAAAACAAACATAGTGAAAAAACCATGAAAAGTTAGCATTCCCGGCACTTTAAAATACAAGAACAAATTGGTCAGTCCACACCATGCAGAAAAGAGAATTAAACTATCGTCTTTTAACCTCTTCCTTCAACGCGTATTCGTCGCTAAGTGTAACGTGTTCACGGACAACATGCACTGTATGCTTCCAGTGGCGCTAGCGCCGCGTATACTGGGCGGTGCGGTACAGTACGGCATCGCTCCTTTAGTTTACATTTTAAAGGCAAAATTTCACATTTCTCATACTACCTACTCCTTTATCGAATGTTGCAGAATGATAATATATCAATACAACTGTTGAAATCATGAATGTACATGCCCCGGCGCCCCTCCCCGCTTGTTTGATAGACGAAGCCAGGTCGGGTCGATACTGCATATCAACATAGAACAAAAAATACATGTATGTGATCGAAGAAAATGAAAAGTAATTAAATATATAGCAAATGAACTTACCACATTATACCTTGACTCATATCGTCCATGCTGACTGCAAAGAATGTCAATTGTTCCCTGTTATTTGCAGCAAATCCTCGTATCCAAAATCGCTCGTATCCAATGAGACTGCCGTATGTACGGTGTACATCACTACCCTGCTGTGAATAAGCTCCGAAAGCAGCCATAAGATTTTTCTTCATCAAGTCAGGGGCAGGTAGTGCGCTACTTTCCCAAGTTTTTTAACTTCTGAAACAAATAACCTATGTGCCACATTCCTACATTTCTTGTTCGGCTCAAAGTTGTGGCGGATTATGTCCATGTTTGCCAAAAGTCAACCCTAAACGAAAACACTCTTTGTTACAATTTACCTATATTATGGAACTTTGGCAGTGAACGACAAAATCTGTCAAATCTGGCCGCGCGGGACTTGTATAGAAATTTGCATAAAGGCTAAGGCAATGACGTAGTGTTGTAAGCCTCACGCATGCTCAGACTGATCTACCGTCACACTAGTAAATAGATCGATAAATACATAAAGTTACTAATTACAGTATTCATAATAATGAGGTCCCCTAGCATGTGAAATGAAGTACGTCTCCTAAGTGATGGAATAAGACCCCCTAACTTACCCAAGTGTGCAATACCGTATACATAACTACTAGGCACCAGAAATTCAAACAATTCAAGACAACATATTCGTATTCAACATTACAGACTGTCCTTATAACACAGGTACTGCAAGGGTTCATCAATTTCAGTTGTAATATGTACTACATTATTTCGTTAGAAAAATTGATTAGGATGACTGCTAGTAAACGATATACTGCGGCTCAAGTAGATATCTAAGGAAATCCGGTCACGACATGCGACATACGACCCCGGCATGCGACCTGCGACTTCAAAACTGCGACCTGCGTCCTGCGTGTTTGTCAAACTACAACCTGCGTTTTCCGGGTGCTCTGGCCTACCTGCCACCTGCGAGTTTGAAACTGCGACCTGCGAGATCACGACCTGATCCATGATTTTAGGTATTTGGTGTTTATTGAGAGTATGAAAAGCAGTCACAAGTAATACCAGTGATAGGTGGTGTCATTTAGGAAAGAGATGAACTTCGATGACACAGCTGTGTTGGCCTACGTGTTGTTCGGTTGCTTGCAAAGTCCGGTTTCAAAGGGACAATGCTTATAAATATAAAGGACCAGATATGAACTGTAAATGCTCACGTGTTTCATTATATATTGCAGTTATGTGTAAATTTGAACCTTTGCCACATGTTTGCAACTTCATTGAAAGTATTAAGATCAACATAATGAACAATATTCACCACAGATTAACTCTATAGGTCATTAAGTATTCAAATATGCAATTAGCTGAAATAAAAATAATTAATTCCTTTTACTGCTGTCATGGTATCACCACTTTACATAGCAAGTGTAATTGCCTTTGGTCAAGTCCTTCAAACTATATTCCAAACTTTGAAAGCTCATTAGATATGCAAACTATAAATTAGCTGACATGAAAACTTAAGTGCGAAATTACTTCCAATATTGGTATACCGTAATCTTGAATAATCATCAATGTACATAGCATGTTATGCCAACTTTGATCAAATAAATCCAAGTATATATCCCTAATTAGGAAAGTTCATTAAATACACAAATTAGGAATTGGCTG
>LD367704.1:0-10331 GCA_001465055.1 Ptychodera flava | reverse complement strand
GCGTGAGCTGCCAAATTCCGGATAGGTTTGTACGAAATAGGAGAGACACAAGAGAAACTATTATAAATGATTTTATTTTTTTAAAATTCACCGACTTGAACCAAGTGTACGTGTTTAGGTACATGACGGTGGTTTGTGTGATATGTCAGTACGCTTTGTTAGCTTTGCTCAGCAGGGATCAAGATCGCTCAGGCCGCAACTTTAATTTGAGTAAGCGTGATTGACAGCATACATTAAACGTTTAGAACCGAGGTCACATGGACATTCTAGGACCACATTCTGTGAAAATATGCGTTCTCTGAATTAAATAGCTTTGCTTTTGAACGTTTTTTCGACATAAAGACCATCGCTATACATTCACAGACGTCATTTGTGAGATCGAATGGAAATTAACGCTATTCACGCATAAAATTTCAGGAAATCTCGGAGCAAATCGAGTGCGTCATACCCATAGCGTGGCTTTTTCACATTTGTATAGTCTTGCCATAAGCCCCCCTTTCTAGGGGACCTTGGCGTTTACGCGAAGGTGCAAGAAATTCAAACTTATTCAAGATAACATGGAGATTGGTTCGTGTTCAACTATACAGACTGTGTCTTCATGACACTAGTACTGCAAGCGTTTATCAATTTTAGCTTTAATATGTACTGCATTATTTCATTAGAAAAACCTTATTTGGATGGCTGCTTGTACACGATATACGTCGGCTCAAGTAGATTACACCTTTTCATCAGCGTGGGCGTACATTGAAAGTTTGCCCGACTCAGAAAACATCTGATTCATCAGAGACATTCCTCGTTTTAAAAACAAGAAGCAAGCAGCTGTTGTTATTTCACAAAGTAGCCACAGAAGATTGAGATCAATTGAAGGATCATTTGCATTGCCCAGGTACCGCAAAATTATTACTTGATAATTTTTCAAACTCCCAGTATAAAGTTTGCGTCAACAAATCAAAATACTATAGTTTTTATTGTGTGCTACCGCATGATGACCTTATAGTGTTCATTTGATTCGTTTTGGAGGACAGAGAGGACGAAATAATTCCGCTTGCTAACGACCCACGTCGACTTGCTGTCTTGATTCTGTCCTAATTGGAATTATTCAAATGTAAAGAAGTTATCAAAGTTGCTAGGTTTCATAATTAAGCGAAATAAATGATTATGAAGGCTCAGTCGGAGCGGTATTTCTCGTTTCAAACAAACAGTCGTTTATTCGAACCTGCTTGAGAGATTCTCACATTACTATGAAATCCCGAAATACATGACTTTTTAATCCTGTCAAATTTACCTCTTGTAATTCAAGTATTTGAATGGATTGTTTCCATTTGATTTGAGTGACACATTTCTAACAAGTCTTTGGTGAATTTTTACATTCGGTCAAAAATTCTAGCCACAGCACTGAGACAGTGGTTATTGGAGCATGAACGTAAACGTTCGGTATCGGGCCTTAAACGATAACCTTGCGGATGATAATGCGTTGAACGTAAAACATAAGAAGACAAATCAGTTTAACAAAGAATTTCATAGCAGTCAGACAAGAATCAAGCACAGCAAGGTTTCCGCTTGACACTAGGTTGAAATCAACATTTTACAAATACGAATCTTCATCAAGCAACACTTCCATAAGAATTGCAACCTGTTCTTCGGGAAGAAGTAATAAAGAAATTCGTTTACGTTTTGTCATCATTGAGACGAGTGAAGTTTGACAGCAACCAGTTTCTAGCATAAGAGGTACGTGCTTTAAGTATCAAAATTGTACTATCAATATATGTTCTCTGAAAGGCTATATACATACTCGAGTAGTGATCATAAAAATGATATCGAAAACCATGTTTTCATATTTCATCAACAAAACAGCTATGTAACTCTGAAAAGTATTGGAATGAGTAAGGCGCCTAGGCATACATCAGCATCAAGTCGACAGTAAGGAAACTGAACAGAGTTGACGACTACACACTATATTTTCTGTTATTTTGTGTGATTTCACAAAGTAGATTCGCAAATTACAAGGAACAATTTATTTGCATTGACTAGGTTTATGTACAACAGTTAAGCTGAGCCTCCCCTGTTAATGAAGAGATTAATCAATCTCTTATTTGCCAACTTTAATTGCCGGTTCACAATATCAAATTTACATATGGTGTAAAAACAACTAAAATTAAAATTGTAGTGATTGTAGTAACGTTTTCTAGTCCCAGTGCCAGTAAGTTTTTCCCAACTAAAACACGAAATGCCAAGTTCAGTGCCGTTCCTATAGCGTCAGTTTATTACAAATGTTGATTTATAAAGCACTCCTTTTATCTCTCGGGGTGCGATGTTTGGCACTTATCTTCAACGAACTTGTTTTCCCGTCCATTTCCCACTGACTTTTAAATACGCGTAAGGCCATTTCTCGTCTTGTCTGCTCCCCAAAAGTGCCAAAAAATTCCTGAAAATTCTACTTTGTTAGTTCAGCTTCAGAAAACAAAACTTTGAAATTTATCAAACCAATATAATCATTCGTGAATCAATCTTATGGTCATTTCTCGTGCAATCATATCAGACAAACAAATTATATTGAACGTGACATGGTCATTTTCAATTTTTACAACCTAAAAAACGTCCGTATATCGAGACGATTATTGTACAATGTTAAAAAACAAAACTGAATGTGTTGTCTCCATAATGAAAACAACTAGCAAATTGATTCTGACGTAGTGTTATTTCTATCGTCACTGATAACGTCACGGTATTGCTACTATCATCACAATTATGACGCCTTTTATTATATTAGAATATGAAACGACATATAGACACGACGCGATCCACTCGACACAGCCGACGATACATGATACTACCATGTTGTAATGAACCGTGCAGGGGCAAATGAAACCATACTAATTTTTTCGGCTCTTAAGTCCTGGAACCTGGTAAAAAATCACAAAGAGCATTGACATGAGTAAAGTGGCCCTTTGGAAACTTAAAGAAGCTTTTAAGATAATGTCCTGCGTCTATTTCTACATGTAAAGCTTATGATTTGGAACTCGTACAAAGTTGATGCCTCACCGTGTCAAAGGGGCCGCAAGAGGGTAAATGAGTTGAGAAAATGGTCAGTAGTTTACTATAATTTCATATTTTTTATTGTATTTTCGAAGATGATAAAAATCATTCTCAGAAGTGGAAATTAGATGAAGAACAGTGAAAATGTCATGAGTAAATTTTGCTTTACCACCCAAGTCATGATACTATATATCGCGTGCTTGGTGATCCCGACATGGTGATTCAATGTGCTAGTTTCCCTTTTCAAATTCGAAAATTATTCACAGTGGCTACAATATTATCAAAGAGGAAATTTACCCTGTCTTTCTTAGGTAATCAAGTCGTTATTTAGTGAAAAAATAGCGTTGGTTTCATTCATTTTCACTTGAGCGTATGAGCCCAGTGGCTACAAGCTGAACGCACGGGAACCGGAAGTGATGTATCAAACTTGATCGTCGTCTTGTACACAGCGAGTTGAAAGCGAGGTCACTTACAGCTAAACTCTTCTGCAATCGCTGTGAAATCATGCCGACGTCGAAGTAATGCCAACGTTGTAAAGAGATCGACATTAATTCTAAAAGTGCAAACATTTTTAATGTGTTAGAGAACACCCTGTCGTAGCCATGATTAGTCTAGAACCGGCGGTCCTGCCTACAGGGTTCCGTTTCTTGTGCCTGAGCGTACGTACAGTCCCATTGTACAACCGACGCACTTGGGGCTTGACATACCCCAGACAGTTTTCTTTTAGGCTTGTACTTCAATGGTTAGGCTAAAAGCAATCCTCCTCAAAGTGGTATTCACGGATTGTTTTTTGCTTAACTTACACATAGACATCGTGTGATTGGTCGTTATATTCTGTAGCCATTATATAAGTCGAAAAGCTTGCAGTTGCACACGTTGACTGCTTCAATGACCAATTTTACGACGTCACTTCTGGTATTTTTGGACACGGCTTTTTATTAGGCAGTGAGTGAAAGTGAATAAAATCGACTCAAAAGCCTTTCGATCATCATATCAGTTTATATTCCAAATTAATTTGCAAGATAAAATTCCCCCTGAATGTCAGCTGTTTATTTTAATACTCAAACGCATGTTTGCCAGTCGCTCACCAAAATAATCTTTGTTATCTTGTTTCTAAAATAATATAATAGAGAAATTATTATTGACATATTATGCTGCTATTATTCTCGGGAATTGATTTGTTTGTTTGAATGCTTACTTTACTGATAGGATTGATGTGGAACTACTTATTACAAGCAGTATTATGATATATCACAGAAAATGCTTTCATAATGCAAATTGTTGGGCAGGACACATGTAAAGAGTGACTGTACACTGTGTGCTCTGGTAACGAAACCGGACATGTCAATACATGATCAGGGTAAAGGCACAACATATTCTTCAATGACAACCAGGCATATTTACCTTCATTTTCAAACTGCCAATTGTGATATGTCGCCTGGATGGCTCAGATTTAACTCCACAGACCAGATTAAACTTTATAACACAATCAGTGATTTATTGACTCCCGCCATTGTTACAGTTACAATTACCCATGAACCTCTGGTGGGCAGTAAACTTCCTCTACTGATAGAGGGCATTGTATATCAGAACACGACATCCCTCTTTTTCTTCAACATAAGTAAATTGTTCTAAGTCTGTATTCAGACTGTATACAATTGTCTCAGCCAGTTCTTAATTGCATTTCGACAATGAGCAGTTTTAAATAAAAGCTGAATACAGCAGTGAATTAACACTGAACTTAACAATTCAAATAACTCAATTTGTGGAACGTTTAACTCACAGACTGGGGTGGACTACCCATTATGTGCCTGTTACTTGGGGATTATTCTGCCCCATGACAGTGTCATTCCATGCCAAAGTCATCATACTTCGCTGGTAGTTTCCTAGTGCGAGTTGGTCTACTAGGAGTTTGTGACATGCTAGACTCACTTGGATTATCAAGAGATGTTTTAACACATGGTTCTGTTGTAGTGTTAGTTTCAGGATTTATAAAGTTAGGTTCGGGATTTACAAACAGCTTCACATGAGATGTGTTTCGCTTGTAATGAACACCTTCAGGTGATTGAACGGTTACCTGGTTACCATCTTTATGCACAACAGTATGTGGAGTGTCATTGAAGTTAGTCGTCAACTTATTCTTCTTTTCCTGTTGAATCAAGACTTCATCTCCTACACTAATTGTTGATGGTTTTGCACCGCGTCTCAAATCAGCAGTCAGCATCGATTTTGCTTTCGACTCAACGTCACGGTCTCGAACTTCGCTATCCTCTTGTTGATGTGTCGACAGGTCTGGTAGTTTGCCACGTAATTTACGTCCAAAAAGTAGCTCGGCTGGGCTGCGTCCAGTTGTAGGGTGGGTGAGGACCCTGTATGATGCTAGATATTTCCGTATCTCTCTCTTCCAGTCTTGCTTTTCAGCCTTAACGATTTGTAGACGTTCCAACAAGGACGAGTTCTGGCGCTCGACCTCTCCATTGGCCTGTTCCCATTTTGGAGTAGTCTTGACAGCTTTGATGCCATTGAGCTCACAAAACTTCATATACTCTTCCGACTTGAACTGGGGTCCATTGTCAGACAGCATCGTCACGGGAAAACCATGTCGACTGAAGTGTTCCTCCAGACAGTCAATTACCTTGTCTACTGTGGTGGATGTCAGGATGTCAACCTCGTAGTACCGACTGTAGTAGTCCACCAGCACTAACAATGAATGACCGGACGAGAGGGGTCCAAGCAAATCGACTGCCAGGTCTTGCCAGGGACCATGCGGTAACACTGTAGACCCTTTGGTTTGGCTGGGTCTGGTCTGGCTACAAGTTGACAACCATAACATGATCGAACGAATCTTTCTGCTGTTCTATCACAACCTGGCCACCGAACTTTGGTACGCAAGTTCTGTTTGGTGCCAACTACACCGAGGTGTCCTTCATGAGCTAGAGTTAAGGCTTGTTGCCTCAGCTTCGTAGGTAGCACAATACGGGTTCCGCATAGTATCAGCTGTCCAATCATACACAGCTCTCTAGCCACATGTTGATATTGTTTACAGCTTTCAAAATGGCCAGTGTTTATCGCCATTCTCAACTCTGTAAATTGTCGGTCGACAGCAGAAGCCTCCTCGACTTCGCGGGTTGTCAGGGCTTGTGGTGTTGCACGTACTGCCACAAATCTCACATAGTCATTAGCTCCGTGATCATGGTGCTCAACTTTACTGGCAGGTTTCAGAAGTCGAGAGAGAGGGTCAGCCACCATCTGCTTGCCAGGTATGTGTACCACATTGAAGTCGTATGGCTGCATGCGAAGAACCCACCTCTAAATTCTAGCACTTGGTTTAGAACGACGCCCATATATCACCTCGAGGGGTTTGTGGTCTGTCATAAGGTCGAACTTCATGGCATAGATATATGGATGGAACTTCTCGCAACTCCATACCAGAGCATAAGTGCCTCTTTCTCAGTCTGAGAATATCACCACTACACGTCAGTCAGACATTTGCTGGCATAACTTACCGGTCTTAGACCACCATCTGGTTGTTCCTTGACTTGCATCTGCAAGGATAACTGTGCGTGCTGTCTTACTGAAAAATGCTAGTGTGGTAGCATCTGTCATTCGCCATTTCAATTCGTTGAATGCATTGCGTTGACGCTGCCCAAATTTAAACTTCACACCTTCACGTCTAAGTTCAGACAGTGGTTCACAGATCGTCGAACAGTGTGGGATAAATCGACAACTGAAGTTGCCTAACCAAAGGAAGCTCTGAACTTAGGCTGCATTTTGGGGTTCCCTTGCTTCAAGGATGGCTTTTACTCGTTACTCAGTTGGGCCGACTCCCTTCTCAGAAAGCAGCATTCCCATGAACTCGAGCTTGCTCATGGAGAATACAGACTTGTCAATGTTCAAGGTCAGTCCACACTGCTTAAGTCTGTTCATGACTTGATGAACTCGCTCGTCATGTATCGCATGGTGCGGGGCATGCACAATCATGTCATCAGAAATGTTGTCTACCCCTGGTATTCCGGCCAATGCCGAAGAAATTTCGTGTTGGTACAGCTCACTGGCCGAATTTACCCCAACCAGGAGTCTCTTGTACCTGTATAGACCACAGTGTGTCACAAATGTGCAGATGTCTCTTGACTCAGGGTCCAGCTCCAGCTGATGGTAGCCCAACTTCAGATCTAACTTACTGAATACTATGGATCCATTCATAGTTTGAAGTATTTCATCTACAGTGGGAATTGAGTATCTGCCTCTGATAATAGCTTCATTGGCTCTCCTCATGTCAAGACACAGTCGTATGTCCCCATTGGCTTTGGGAACGACTACCACCGGATTAACCCACCTGCTTGGACCTTCAGCCGGTTCAATGATGTCATTTTCCACCAACTCTTGGATTTTCTGTTCCACCTTACCTCTTAGGTTGAAGGGTGTACGCCTCAGTGGCTGTGCTACTGGTTTAACCTGATCATCAACAGGTATTGTGACTTGTTTAGTGTTCAGTTTTCCAACTCCCTTAAACACTTCTGGGTATTGGCGTAGCATCTCACCCTTTTGATCTGAGATAGAGTTCACAACATCAACTCCAACCTTCAGTGCTCCAATTTCGGTAGCTGTAGTTTTACCGAGCAGTGGCACACCACTCCCTTTCACAACAGTGAACTTGGCAGTTGTTTTCTGTTTGCCCACTTTGATGTCACACGAGAATCCAACAATAACTGTCAAGGGCTTGTCGGATGCATATGGATATAACACGGTGTTTTGCTTGTACGATACACACTGGATTTCCTTTGCTTTTAGAGTTTTCCATGTGTCCTCATTCACAATGTTGGTGGTGGCTCCTGAATCAACCAACATGTTCAGCTTAATATCACTGATCACAGTTGGGATCACACCACTTGAGGCTTGATCTTTGATGTGAAATGCGTAATCACCGCTGACACTGCTTGGGTTATGCTCAGAGTTCACGCAATTCACCTTTTTCTGTTTTGTTTTACAGACTGCTGCAAAATAATTGGCACCATTGCATTTCAAACATTTTTTCCTCTCGCAGGACAATTTGGGTCTTTGCCATACTGTCCACTCTGCCCACATCGGTAGCATGCATTGCTGCTGTGGCTACTGCGTTTGCCTTTTGCCCTTTGTTTAGGTTTACGTTTGTCAACACGGTTGACAGTAACGACTGTTTCTGGCTTACTTGTTGAGAGGGTAGCCATTTGGTTTTCAACTTCTTCACACTGTCTTGCTACTGTCAATGTGTTTGCAAGTCTTAGTATCGTACCCTCTTCTAATAATTTTCTGCGTATGTAATCAGAATTACATTT
This sequence comes from Ptychodera flava, assembly GCA_001465055.1. Lineage (NCBI taxonomy): Eukaryota > Metazoa > Hemichordata > Enteropneusta > Ptychoderidae > Ptychodera > Ptychodera flava. The sequence continues at coordinate 1,980 of LD367704.1, read as the reverse complement.
TGCAATGACCTCATCACGGATTTGGTTGACCGCATCAGCACCAAACTCACAGCTGTGCGTAGTAATCTAGTTTCAAATTGCTGAACTGTTTCCCCCTTTTCGTGGGTATGGGATCGAAAACTCCCCCTCGCGTATGCTGAGTTTGCTTCTGGCACAAAGTGAGAGTTCAAAGCATCAACGGCCTTTTTATACTCAGTTGGCGTACCTGTATCACCCAGTGTACTGAAAACATCTTGTACGTCGGGTCCAGCTAAGTGTAACAACTGTGCTTGCCTCAGTCTGGCGATATTTGGCTTGTCCGGGTCTAAAATCAAACCTTTGGCGTCTGCAAAAAGTTCGAAAGAAGCCAACCACCTTTTCCATCGCTGACCTACCGTCGCTGCATTGCCAGTGCAATCAAAGATTGAAATGACGTTTTTCCCTTTCTTACTCATCTTGAAAAGTTCTTTCGGTGTTAATCCTCTTCGCCAATGTGATATGTCGCCCGGATGGCTCATATTTAACTCCACAGACCAGATTAAACTTTATAACACAATCAGTGATTTATTGAATCCCGCCATTGTTACAGTTACAATTATCCATTTACCTCTGGTGGGCAGTGAACTTCCTCTACTGATAGAGGGCGGTGTATATCAGAACACAACACCAACCTTTAACATTGTCCCCTCGCATGGTTACGTATACTTGTAAGATCTCGCAACAGTGGGCTACAAATGTTTGTTAAAAATAAGTGGATTTAAGTTGTCAACTTTCACATGTAGGAATGATTAAAAGTCTTTTTGGAAATTGTCTACAATTGGTTCTATTAATAGGGAGTTCAGAATCCAATATGGCCGCCATACGAACTGGCGTGCACTGTAAATATACTGTATTTTTTAACTTTGGTTTTTGTTACGTTCTTTGTATCGTTCAGTACAAATTCCTCACGTAACATTGACTGAAATGACTTTTCTGTTGATAGAGTAATTTATTCACGTAAAACGTTTCGTTTTATGAATCTCCTCCCCCTGGCAAAATACTACCGGGGCTCACTGTACACAATGGCGGACGGCCATGGCACCAGAAATCGGAGGGAGCATACTCAGAAAACTCAAAAGCCAAGCTATAGCCAATAGCGTACACGCTTTGAAAACAGTCTCAACCGATAGCCAATGATATAAGCTGTTATATGATATGTGTTTTGTACATGAGGTCATCGATAAATTGTCAATGAACTGAGGTCAAACTTTTCCCTGGCCGATTTTCTCAGTGAAAATGGTAGGTTTCATGAAACAACATGGTTTTTAAAAGAATGTAGTATCTGAGGAATATTTTTAGGGTATCAGACTAAGTTTTAATTGACGAGCTCCAGTTTGGCTTTTCGAATTACGGCCCGAGGTAACCGAGCTGGGCCGGCAGGCCGGCCGGGTCTGTGCAATGGCAACTGTATTGAATTTCGATTGCGTACTAGTAGGCTGTACGTCGATGGTTTTCTCGTCAGTTAAGCGACACTATCGACACTTTTCACTGAAAACATAGGTCTCTCATGGGAATTAAAGAATGTTCTGTCAACTTTCAGAATATAAAGTAGTGGTTTAGTATTCTTATTTGTGATCACGGCCGGTCCAGTTTGTTTTGACAGCGGTCAATGGTATTGTTTACACTGACTGATCAGCCTTTGCCGAGCGAGGACATCGACCTCATGATGCGTTTCTGCTGTTGACTCAAAGTTTTCTTTTGATAAGTGACAAACACTGATTTAACCTATATCAGTTTGTATGATTTTAACAAAAGTTTTCCTCCTTGTTCACTCTGTTGAGTTTTCCGCACTAGAGGTTTGAGAACCAATTAATATATTAAATATTTAATATGTATAATATACATACAATAAAATTGAGAATGGAATTAATTCAGTTTTGCCAAGATTGTATCCCAATATCATGACCTAAAAAATGTATATTGATCATAATTTTTGATAATTTATTTCAATATTAATGAATT
>LD367694.1:27422-37552 GCA_001465055.1 Ptychodera flava | reverse complement strand
ATATGGGAGTGTAGTTCTGAATCTTTTGTGCGAGCGCACGGCCAGTTGAAAACCCGATCGCGTGTTTTTTGAGTGATTGTGTTGCACACCTTGTGAGTATTTAGGTTGCAGTGGCGGGCATATCGACTACGGGATCAATAGATCGATCCGAAAATCGATCTACTTAGCAGACTACCCAGCTAAGGAGCGCCTGTGCGTGATTGTGACCCAGTCATGTTGCTCCAAGAATGTGCATACGTAACTTTAAGCTCTGAGTGGACTAAAAGGTAAGCCTTTTAAGCTTTACTTCATCAAAATTTTTCTACTTTACTTCACAATCTATAATTGTTACAAATTCAGAATTTGCCTTTCTGATTTTGTTTAGTAAAAAAAGCGCCAGAGAATTCCCCGACAAAATCTCGAATGGGTGAGGTTATAGCCAATCGGCCAGACAAGCTACGCACAACGATTTATGTGATTACGAAATCCGCGCTAAAATTAGGTCAGGGTACGACCTTTTTTAGAGGCTGCCGAATATGTATCACCACCACAAGCATTATAAATAAATATTGATGATGCCCTCGCCTACGGCTCGGGCATCATCAATATTTCGATCATGACCACCATCCCTTGGGCAGGCAATAAATCGTGATCTTGCCCTCGCTCCCATGTGTTATTATTTAAATATAACACGAGTTCTGATGGGATAATAAACGGCCTTTCGCTCCATGTGCAAAATATCCAATGGCGCGATGAGTAGCACATGGACCAGAAAGTTATCAGGTCACAATGCAGAGGCAGACGTGAGCGTTGTCACGATTTTAGACAATGTTGTACTTCGTCGGTGACGGACTCAAACAGAATTTGAAAGAGGAAGAATCGCCAATATTCCGCTAGCGAGCATAGCGTGTGACCTGATATAAATTTGGGACTACATTTAGTGACGCGGAATAATAAATGGCGACGAAGTAGGATAGTCACTGTTGAAATAATCATTTAGTGTTTCGAGTGTGAATTTAGCGCACTTTGTGGTCATCTGAGGAAAAGTATCTCATACACTAAGGACCTGGAATCAGGTTTCTCACACTCGTTGGGGAGAGATATCTGATCCCATGTCTTTGGGGGTGTGAGATTCTAACTCCCATCGCGGGGGTGCAAACCGTGTCCGTATGATTATTGTTTCGTTTCTTTATCTTTGATGACTCATGATGAATTGGAATTGTTCTTGGTCCATGGATATTAACTGAACATCGAATAAAACAACAATTTTCTGCTAAGTGACTACAGGCATAGGTATCGTTGGAACTTCATAAAATTGTGTACCTATTCGTCCATCTTTGTAATATTTAGTTTAGTATCCACGTGCTGTCTAAATCAGAAAGAACCATCACTTCATACACAACCTTTAATACAACCATTGCTATTGCTCAAGGTCAACATCGCCAAGTTCACACACAATTTTTAAAAACATGGGAACTTGAATGTGCAAGGGTACTTCATACGTATCAACGTAATATGTCTCTACCAAGGTCCTCCAGGTCCCGCCGGACCGCCTGGTCCTGTTGGATTTCCTGGTCCCAAGGGAGAGCCCGGAAAAGAGGGTCCAACTGGCTTACCAGGAAGAGAGGGAGATCCAGGGCCACCGGGTGCACCTGGAGCGAAAGGGAACTCAGGACCGAAGGGAAAAAAGGGTGAGTCAGATACAGGAGAAAAGGGAGAAGTCTTGGTGTCTTTTACTATGGACACCTTTCATCGTATGATTTTGCTTTCAAAACCCAGGACGAAATTCACATAATGAATGAATGAATCGGATTTAAGTGAGGTATATAGAGGAACGATTTTCGTTACATTTATTGAACCAACCATTGGTATTGTTTCATACGTTTGTGGGACAAATCAATACATGATTGCGTGATAAGTGCAATTGAAGCTGTGCCTGCTCAATGAACAATCAATCGGTCAATATCAAATTTGAGGTAGTTGCATACCAATTAAATAAATTACCCCGTAAACAGCTTTAGCTCTCTTATCGTGTAGAACAAAAATCGCACAAGCAATCACAAATTATGGCATTACAATCACTCGAGATAAATATCATCAGTATCATAGATACAGAAGCTATTGTGTGAGCATCGTGCACTTTATAGGTAATAAGTGCCTCGAGAAATATAATATCTTTTGATACACACAAACCGAAGGTGTTGGAAAGTTTATTTACTCCACCAGCCTTCAAAATGAGACCACATAAGCAGCAGGCCGTAAAAATTGTTTAAGTTTTAGTATCAAAAAACAACATGTCCGTGGAGCGCATTCTGTTTAAAGAGAACCCTCACTCATTGACTTATTTTGTCTACGCTAAGGTTCTCCTGGTCCAGTAGGTCCAGCGGGACTTCCTGGCCGTAGGGGAAAGTCCGGGGGAGCAGGTCTGGGTAAGTCTTTATGGGCTCGTCTTACAACAGCTTTTTAGCTCCGCTGTCAGCGACGCGGAGCTTATCAAATAGGTTGATTTTCCGTCGGCGTCTGTCATCCGTCCGTCCGTCCGTCCTGCGTCCGTCGTCCGTCAACAATTGCCTTCTCCTCTGAAACCGCAAGTCCGATTGCTTTGAAATTTCATACGCAGATCACTTGGGATGACCTCACTTAAGTTTGTTCACATCGTGGTGAAATTTGCATATTTGTATTTTTGGGGCATTTTTGCCGGTTTTGGTAAAAAAATCTTCTTCTCTGAAACCGCTTGTTCGATTGCTTTGAAATTCGATATGCAGTTTACTTAGGGTGACTTCAGTTAGATTTGTTCAAATCGTGGTGAAATTTACATATTTGATTTTTAAGGCAATTTTTGTCTGATAGCTTTGAAATTTGGTATACAGGTTTCTACAGATAAACTAAGTAATATTTTTTGAATTTCTGATGAAATCTGTAATTTCTGTAATTTTGGGGCAATTTATACCATTTTTTGTCAAATATTGTGTATTTCCAAAACCACTCATCTGATAGCTTTGAAATTTAGTATACAGGTTCTTACAGATAAACTTAATGATATATTTTGAAATTATGCTGAAATCTGCAATTTTGTATTTTTAGGGCAATTTTTGCCATTTTTGGTCACAAAATGTATTTCTCCAAAACTACTGGTCTGATAGCGTTGAGATTTGATATGCAGGTTCGTACAGATGAACTAAATGTAATATATTGAAATGATAATGAGATCTGCAATTTTGTATTTTTAGGACAGTTTTTTGCCATTTTTGGTCAAAAAATTTGTGTCTAAAAAACTGCAAGTCTGATAGCTTTGATAATTGTTATACAGGTTCCAAGGGATTATTTCGATATATGATTTCTTGAAATTATGGTGAAATCTTCAATTTTTATTTCTTCGGGCATTTTTTGCCATTTTTGGTCAGAAAATTTCATTCTCAAAAAACTACTCGTCAGATAGCTTTGGTTGACATGTTCTTAGGGATGATCCAATGTGATATATTCAAATCTTCAATCGTGTATTTTTGCAGTTATTTTAGCCACTACTTTTTTCTGGCCACTGAAATAAGCTATCAAAGATTTCCACCCACTTCATCAACATGTGTCAAAAATAGTTATTCTCTACATAAACACAGCGGAGCTATATCGGCCGTTAGGTCGCTTGTACAAGCATAGTAGGCGGGGGAGCATCTGATCTGATATTGGAAAACTACAATTGGGTCATGGTCATGCTTTTTTCAAATACTACAGATGGTCCTTTATTTTAAAAGTCTAGTTTCAGTGTAAAGAATCATTCAAGGAAATAAAGGTGACTCTCCTTGTGTTTTTATTCTCATAAGTCAGTACACTGTGGTCGGAATACAGTCCATGTGCTTTCTGTCTTACTAACTTGTCTTCCGGCTTGTCTTACAATATAGCTTTTGCCAATAAGTGGGCATGGCACGTTCTTCGCATGCTATGGCTGAAGTAAGGTTTAAGCTATGAGACATGCAATAGCATATACCTTATGCGTGGACCAATATATAAACACAAAACATATGTGATACTTGACATAACTTTGGTTATTTTTACTGTTACAGATGAACCTGCTTCAGGAGGTGGAGTAAGTGTAGCTCAGTTCACAATTATTTCTCCAAAACCGTCACAGCGGTTCTTCTCAAGGGATCGCACTGTGGTCATTGAGAACGCAATCCTACGTATTTTGATTTTTATTGGTGTCACCGCTTCTCGTTTTATGGCTTCTTGTTTATTGTTTCGACTTCTGCACTAGACATAACTCAATGTGAACCGTGATTGGGTACAAGAAAGTGAAATCTTCACTTAACAAACAGTTGCCCACTTTGTTCATGGACTTTTGGCAGTACACAAACTCAAAGAAACAGTGAAAGTTCACAACCAAAACAAGTGACTTGATAACTTACATTTTTTGTGTGTGTTCATTTTTACCAGCTACTCGCTGCCCATTTCAAAGGCGACAACAAAGAAGCCGTGCTCACCGGCCCACGTGAGTGTCATTCCTGACGTCTTTTTTCCTCTCAACTTCACGTCGATTGACACGTTTTGTTCATTTTGTTTCATTAGTTGAGCACCGTAGCAGCTCATTTCGTGGGCGATCGCGAAGAAGGAGGTAGAATACAGATTGAAGGTAAGGGCGCCACAGTTGCCGGACGGTTGGACTGGGTTCTCAGCTTGTGAAAAGTGTTCATATTTTAAAGAAGCAGTAGCGTTCTTCCTCTACTCCCCAAAGCATGTTGAAACACTAACTAGTTCGTAAACACAGCGCCTATGTATGTGTGTACAATGTACTGTCATTGTTTACATTTGAATTCTAGTCCGCCGGACCAGAATCCACTCGTCTCTTAGCTTTGCAGTTCATTATACTTTAGGGAGGAGAATAATGATGAAAAGTGGTGAAATGTCACCAAAAGTATAGCTGCTGTTTCTATATATTTGTATAGTTTGACCTAGAGGTAGCATCTTTTCTAATATTCACGTATACTCTGCACGCATTGCGTTGGCAAGATCTGTGGCTCCAACGTAAAACTAACAAATAAGAAGGTAGTCTGATGCAAAACGAGAGGAGACAGAGAAAAACAATAGTTTCCCCTTTGTTAACTTCCTTGTAAGTTTCACAAACCCATTTCGGAGTAAACAGAATAAAAAAATTGAAAACTAAGCACCATCTGGTGTCATAAGTAGTTTTAACATATATCTTAAAGTATTATTTAGGAAGTCCAAGATTTTGTTTTAATTTCTGCCCACCATATTCCAAGTTCGCAAGCTGTTGCATAGAGTCTCTATCAAATAACAGATTTCAGTTTTGCTATCATTGCTGAATAGCTAGACACATTTAGTCGAATTGCCTTGAGCAATATCTTTTCACACTTTGCATCAGTGCAACACTAACAATAAAGTTTTGTTTCGCCTTCAGGTTAGGTAGAGTATGTATTAATAGTATGATAAGATAAAACTGATTTGTGTACGTCTATCAAGAGATATGAGTATGCATATTAATTGGTGACTTGTGTGCTTGCCCAGTAGCAGTACTGACGATGTACTGCACAGCTTAACTTTATTATTGGGAAATTTCAGTTTTCGATCAACTAATCCTTTGAATTTTGACTTTCCCCCATCAGCAGATGGTACAATTGTTTTCTGGAAGTTTGCCGACTGGATGAGTGAATCTGACAAGCATAGGCCTAAATTCGCAAAGAATGCAGACGGAGAAATTACGGTGCAAGAGGCCGGATTGTACTATGTATACAGTCAGGTAAAGGTCATTCAGTGGAATGCTGAAAATAAATAACTTGTGAATTTTTCCAACTGTGATTCAAGGAGCTCGAAATGTTACTTTTTACAACGTTATCGTTTTTTATGAGTTAATAACAGTTTTCAGGTCTGCTCCCCAAAATGTTTGAACACCCGGAGTATTCAGCCTATACTTGCAAGATACATTTGAAACTGACAAGCTACTTTCTGTCTGTACTTAAAGACATTTATCAACCATATCGAGTACGTTAAAAACAAAGGAAGACGAGACGATTTTACAAGTTTTGTTAGCTAGAACTCCACAGAACATCGTGCTTGGTGATGTTCAACATCGTGCTTGGTGATGTTCAACATCGTGCTTGGTGATGTTCTTAACTTACATGTACATATGAGTTAAATTTGACTTTTCAATTCATTCCTGCAAAAAACAACAACTTACGTTATTTTCTTCTCTTTCCTTTGTCTATTCTTGTAGGTAACGTATAGCGGTAACCCTTTTCTGGCCCAGTACATTAAAGTTGATGGTGTGATGATTCATGGTTCAGAGCCACAGATCAGTTCTTGCCATACGGGAGGCCTTGCCGACCTGGAGACCGAATCTAAAGTTGAAGTCGTTGTTCATTTCGTGTTTGAAGTTCAACGCAGCCCTCAAACGACCTTTTTTTGGCCTAATTAAAATTCAGTGATAGGTTCGGAGGAAAATACATTTCGTAGAAACGTAGATATAAAAGAAAAAAGCATTAGTTCACTACGTGAATTGCATGTTGAAGAGAAGTTCTAAGAAAGGCAGCGAGTGAGAATTGCCCTTAAAATTTTTAGAGAGAGATAGTATGGTACTTTGCGAAGTGAAAGAGTACACAGATGGGGGCTAAAACATAACAGGCAAAGTTTATCCTAGCCCAGGAGCCCTAAACATGACAACATGTCTTATCTGCTTCCAGGTGTTATATTTCGATGACAAGAATATGAGCCACGCCGTGCATATCGATGACGAGCCGTTCCTGTCCTGTACCCATACTGCGATTTCTGGGGCGAAGTATAACACATGCTTTACAGGCGGGCTGACCAGTTTACATCAAGGAAGCAAAGTCAGAGTTTTCATACAGTATCCCAACCGCATCATCAACATGAGCCGCGATAGCACGTTCGTCGGGTTGGTCAAGCTCTCCGACAGTTAGGTCACACAAACGTCCCCTACCCCTACAACTTGACCACAACCCACCCGGTCAAAATCGGTCAGACAATAAAATAGAGAGGCCAACAACACCTTACTCCTCCTTTTGGTTGTGCCTTACTTACGGGTGACATATCAGGACGCCAACGATGCCTTTGCCGGCCACACGGTGTATGTTGGGCATACGAAATTCTTATCTTGTAAGTTCTTCGATAAAAACTACATTTTCAACTCGAATAAGTCACCGACAAACTGTGCGTATCGCTCTACCAGAGCCTCGACAACAAGAGGAAACAAATAAAATCATGTGCGGTCACATGACATTGGCCGCCATATTGGATTTTCGAAAAATAGCAATTGAATCTTCAAAAATCTACTTCTCCAGAACCAACACACCGGATGAACTGAAATTTTACAAGTATCATCTTAAGTGTGATCTTTTTCAAGTTTGCAATAGGCATTTGGATCGGTCGCGTGGTTTAGCCGTCATATTGGATTTTTCGAAAAATAACAATAAATCTTTAAAAATCTTCTTCTCCAGAACCATAGACCCTCGAGAAAAACGGGACAGGCAACTGCGATAGAGAACAAAGGGTCTATGGGATTAGCAGCGTGCGATCCTACTTGGAATAATTAAGATGTGTTAATGGGTCGGCGACGGAATGAAGCTGGACCCGATCGACTGCACAACATCCGGTTCATAGACACGTGCATGCGGGTATACGGTAATAATGCTTTCAGATTACAAATTATTTCTGATTACCCGCAAGTCCATTTTTAGAAAGAAACGTGTTACAACTATTTTGAGAAGAATTTGTCAAAATGGTTTTAAAGTACTTTTTACATATTGGTAGCGAGATTCGATGCAACTAGAAGTCTGTAGGGAGTCAATATGTTGCTGTAAAGTGACAAAGTTTTGAGATAGAAATCCGAAACACATATCACTGCAGTTCCAGACTTGACAGCAGTTGACATCACAGAGTTGTTTACATTCTGCAATCGTCCGTGTATCTCCGAATTTTCCCTCGTTTTTGCAGTTTTTTAACCGTCGGAATATTCTCTGTGCGAGGAGTGCTCCATGATTCGGCAAAGTATGTATATTAACTACTGAAATGTTGTTGTTTGAAAACTGTGAACGGCCAAATTTGCGAGGACAGCGCTAGGCTTTGTGTAAATGCATGTCTACCTTAACGCTTCTGACTCCACCAACCATTGTAGAGTCCCGATTTATCGCAAAGTTTCGCCTGACAGCAAAAGTCAGTGTTAAAAATGTATTTTCTAGTACTTTGCGGGTGTAGACATGTGTAGCATATCCGAACTTTGGTGTTTCTTTAGGCTAAAACAGTACCAAAATGTTAGAGGTCGTGTATTTGAGCTCCGATGGAGTAGTCATTTTTTGTAAACCCTGATTTTCGTCAAATTTTGCGTGACAGATAAAATAAAGGTCAGATTTTCGTTTCGCAGGACTGGGGAAGTGTAGACCTGTCTTACTTGTAAATGTTTGTTGTTATCGGAGATTTTTATGGCAGAGAATGTAAATTCATATTGTCGATACCTAGCAAGAGTTTTCTGTAGCGTCTATGGCTAAATGTACACTGTTTTTATCGTCTGGTGTTTTCCTGCTGGTTTCGGCTAGAATCCCAAATGTGATCTTCATCGTAACCAGAACATTCACCATGGCAGGTATCAAAAAACCCTCAAAATTCTCTGTGTCATTACTCGGAACGTGCCATGCAATAGCAAAGTGTATATATTCAGAACGTCAGTTTGATCGTTAATGAGATTCAGTGTTAAGTACGAAGTATTGTTGTCGGGGACAGCTTGGCAAACAAAGTTAATATATTCCAAGATAGATCAAACAAAGAAACCACAGCAGTTGCCTGTCCCGTTTTTCTCGAGGGTCTATGCCAGAACCAACACACCAGTTGAACTGAAATTTTGCAAGTATCATCTTGAGTGTGATCTGTTTCAAGTTTGGGAAAGGCATCTGGATCGTTCACGTGCTTTGGCAACCGTATTGGATTTCCCTGAAATCTTTATTTGATCTTTGAAAATCTTCTACTTCAGAACCAACACACTGATTGAACTGAAATTTTACACATATCATCCTTAGTGTCAGCAATTTTAAGTTTGCAAAAGGCATTTGTGTCAGTCAAGCAGTTTGGCAGCCATATTGAATTTTGCGAAAACCAATGATTATTAGGGAAACCTACGGTGGCCCAAAACTACGTGTTCTTCGTATGTAGTAATTTTTCCCCGACTTAGAATTTCTCCCCGACTTATGTGTCCGCATTCAAAGTCTGCGTCGCATTCAATTGCTTCTCTCTCACATATGTGTCCGCATTCAAAGTCTGCGTTGCATTCAATTGTTTCTCTCTCACATATGTGTCTGTATTCAAAGTCTGCGTCCCCTAGATGGGCGTCGCAGTCAATGATTTTGTCACCAACACATGAGGGCGCTGGCAAGTTTCGGTGAGCAAGACCCTCGCTCCTTGACCCATGATTGCATCCGGAAAAAGTATCACTCTTTCAGTGTTCGTGATCGCGAAAAGCTCATTGATTTTGAAGGTAAGTGACAAAGTTATTCATTGAATTGTAAGCTTATGGGGTTAATGATCTAGCCAAGTGGGTATGCTGCTAACCAGTATGGACGCATTCTATGGGTCCCATATGAGCGTCCGAATGTAAAACGGCAGCCCGTCTCACAACTGCCAATACATCCAGGGCTAGACGGTGGCTAGATCATTAACCCCATAAGCTTACAATACAATGAATAATTTTGTCACTTACCTTCATAACCATTTGGTCCCCCTTGATCTCAGAAAGTGCTTAACATAAACTTCTCAAACTTGCAGGGCTAATAGGTACATACGAGTACTAGTGTATGTTATCCTTAAAATTTAGATTGGTCACGTGACCTGGCGGCCTGGCGTTCCCAAAAACCTAAAAATTGGCTTCTCCAGAAAACGTAGGGTCTAGTAAATAGTATATTAATTCTTCCTCTGAGTACTTGATACTAGTATGTAATGTTCAAAACAATTTGGCAAAATTTACTACCAAAGTGTTTGATATAGACCACTGAATAACAACATCTTGGACAAACTAATCGTCAAAATAATCAAGAAACGGGCAATAAAATAGATCATTTAGGGAGCATTCAGTTTTTACGGCCTTGGGGGGGGGGGCCGGCAAAATCTTGTGGCCGGTGTTCAAAAAAATATAGACCCCC